>JAZGTK010018550.1:0-11793 GCA_036877625.1 Ambastaia sidthimunki | reverse complement strand
TAAAATCACAACCATGTGCTTGAAGGTACATTAAAGTTCTGGAGACCCTGCGGCAGCTGAGGTTGAAGCAGGCAAACGAAGTTAAAAACTGTCAGGTGGAGCTCAGGTACTTGAAACAGAACAAAGACAAGGCTCAGGAGATCAGAGAACTGCTGTCCACTAAAGAAGGTCAGCTGGCTTCCTCCAAAGAGACTGTCCAACGCATTGAGAGCCAAATCGACCCAATGGAGGTGAGAAAAAAGACACTTAATTCATAATCCTATAGTCCTGACTGTGGTTAATTGTTTATATTTTCAGAACCGGCTAAATGACATAGACGACAGTCTTAGCAAAGTGATGAAGTTGGATAATGATGTTAAAGCTCTGGACAGTAGGAGGAAACAGATGGAGGATGATAATCGTGAACTAGAAGAAAAGATGGAGCAGGTAACCAAAAAAACTTAGAACTTAGGGTTTAGAATGGTATAATTAGTATACCATTCTATGGTGTAGTTACTTTCTCAGTAGTTAGTCAGAATACAAGATAACAATCATCTGAAAGATATGGAAATGTTTTGCACTTCAAACATGTACAGGAAGTTCAGTAAGGGGTGTTTTGGTATGATGACACTGATGACATTTTGATTTGATAAAACCTAAAAAACTGAATTGAAAGTAAAGAGGTTGTGCCCTCTGTAATGTCATTCTCTGCACTGTGCATCAATTTATGATTAGAACTAGTTTAATTCACATATTTTGGTTATACATTTTTTGAGAAAATGGCAGGTATATTAACATTTATTAAGATCTATTCTGTGGTTTGACAAGTCATTGTATATGTAACGAGAACAACATTGTAAGTATAAAGAGAACAACAACAACATGCCTAAGACAGAGCCTTGCGCCACACCATATTTACTCTTGTTAAATTGTACAGGTGTTCATGTACACAAGCAGTTATTCAATTCAAGACTGCATTGTGATTCACTCATTTGCTGATTCTTGTTTTGTGTTTTAGGTGTTTCAGGGCTCAGATGAGCAGCTACAGGAAATGTATCAGAACCACCAGCGTACTGTAAAGGAGAAGGAGCGGAGGCTTACAGAGTGCCAGCGTGAGCTGGACCGAGCTGGCCGAGAGTGCCAGAGATTGAACCGCATCAAATCTGACCTGCTCGTTGAGCAAGGTAGTCAGATTTCCCTGGCTGTCCATTTATCATTTGCCAAATGAACATGCACTGTTTAAAGCCTTAAATGAGAATTATTTACAGGTGCAGGTATTTAGAGAATTGTTTCAAAGATTGTTTGGCTGCATTGTGCATTTGTAACTAGGAGCAGTTTTTTTCTTTTTTGGTGTTTTTAGTCTATAAGTAGGATTTTTGTTTTAGAATGTTCTGGATTTTAGTTTTTTTTCATCAGCCTTTTTTGCTCAAAGTGCAGCCAATAAATTGTTTATTCTTCATCAGAAGTTTTCATCTTTTTTTCTGTTAATTAAAGGTCGTCTGCAGTTGGAGGCAGACAGGCACACACAGACCATAAAAAACAGGGACACCCAGGTGAAGAATTTGGCATCTTTCCTGGAGTTAGAGGGTTATGATCGGACACCCCTCAATGAAAGACAACTGCAGAGCTTTCACAGACAGGTTAAAGACAGACTGAACCAGGACACAGATGCCCTCAGCCAAAGCTTGGTAGATATCACGTCTCTAAGCTATGCTCACATCCAAGCCCAAGTCAAAGTGACTTTGTTGGCAATGTTTTAATGATGACATATTTAAGTCAATATAGTTTTAAGATTATGTGGTCATATTTTAGGAAACATTTAATGAACAGTCTAGGAGTAGTTTGGAAAAGTATGTCCAAAAAAATTCCTGAAAATCCTGTGCAGAAAATGATAGTATAATGTTACTATTATTAAATGTCATGAAATTTAATACAAATTTTACAATTCATATTTTTAAGTGTTCCTAATGTGTGTTACTGATTAAATCTACTTTCAGCGTGAAATGCAAGATAAAGAGGCACAGAAGCAGCAAAACATTGATGATCTTCGCGATAAGAAAACGGGTCTGGAAAGAACCATTGAGCTGAAGAGAGACATACAGGCCAAGAAGCAGCAGGAACTGAAGAACATCAAGTCTGATCTGCAGAGGCTAGAAGGCTCATCTAGCAGACTGCAGGAGCTGGAGACCGAGCTGCAGAAAGCGGTTAGACCCACATGCACCATGTCACAATTCTACTGCATGACACTATGCATGACTCACTCACAAGAGTTTTAGATGTATTACTGGATGCATTTTTCAAAGTGTTATAGGGTTATTTGGTCAAAACAATGTTCCAGCTGTAGCTATAGAAAAGCACAGATGCATATCTAACCCTTCAAACAACTTGCATATTTAGTTATTTTGTAAAATTGTGCATTTTTGACTTTGACAATGCTCTGTTGATTCTTCAGATAATTTCTTAAATAAATCTGAAATTAAAATATCCAGTAACAAAATTGTAACAAGTGTAAACGCTCTCAAACTGCTTTGGTTTTGTGTTTATAGGAGCGTGAGCTGGATAACGCCATGCAGGCTTGTACAGTAGACAGTCTGAAGGCAGAAGTGATTGAGCTACAGAAGGAAAAAGTGGAACTGGATCAGGCCCAGCGTAAACTTGACCAGGAGATGGAATTGCTTAACACACACACCATGGCACGCACACAGATGGAGATGCTGAAGAAAGACAAGGTGAGAACATACGCACAGGACTTTCCTGCATTCTGGATTCACCTCTTTAGCTCCAGAATTGGTAAAATAAGCTTTACTATGTTGCTGTGACATAGTATGCTGTTACTATGACAGCACATTGCTTGCAGTATATAACCTCAACACCTAGATGTCAGCATACCTCATTATGTGATTTCCTCAGCTATCTAAAATGTTTATTTATTTTCAAAATAATAACATCATATTGAATTAAATATGCAATGCAATGAGACACATTTTAACAATATTCTTTGCAAAATAATAATTTATTAATTTGCTTTAATGTGTTGAGAAATAGTAAAACTCTTTGAATTGCAGATGGATAAAGAGGAGCAAGTGAGGAAGATCAAGTCAAGGCACAGTGAAGAGCTAGTGTCTCTGTTAGGACACTTCCCAAACAAGAGACAGCTGGAAGACTGGATCTACACTAAAACCAAAGAGATCAACTCTACCAGAGAGCGGCTCAGCAAACTAAAGTAACACTTTTTATTGATTCACAACTTTTGGATAATAGTAGATGTTAAAGGGTTAATTTACCCAAAAAAATCATCATTTACTCACTCTCATGTCATTACAAACCTGTATGACTTTCTTCTTCTGTGGAACACAAAAGAAAATGTTTTGAGAAATGTCTCATTGGGTTTCTGTTCATATATTAGAAGTCAATAGCTAAAATATCTTCTTTTGTGTTCCTCAAAAGCAAAACAGTTTTTAGAGTTAACTATTCCTTGTATGTTGCACACTGAAAACAAAGAGTCTACGTGATGAGAGGCATGCACACATAGCAACCCCGATGTAACAGGAAACAATTTTTGTACAACCTCCCACATACTGGAATAATGACTTCTTGATATGTACAGGTTCAAAGCAAGCTTTATACAGATTGGGTCATCCACAGGGCAATGGAACACGCAGCTGACATCATAGACTGCTTTTTAAAGTAGCAGTTTAGACATATAGTTTTTATTTTTGTTGAGCAGGACTTAACTCTTAGAAATAGAAATGTTTAATAGAATATAATAGAAATATTACATTGCTTATAATCCCAACATCACACACAGCTCACAATTAAACAAAGTTTACCCTTCAGTCCAGTGATTTACAAATGCTCAGATCCCATAATTATAAATTCCAAAGCTCAGAACATGCACTGATAAAACTGGCAAATACTTTTCCAATCACAAAACATTATGTTTTAAGCAAACTTCTCAGCCATTTTATTTATATTCAATGAAGCACGTGTTGATCATGTATCAAAGACACAGAAAAAGTAAAACGGGACACTCTTCTGGGCTAAAACTGCTCTTTTGTTCTGTCCCCAGTAAAGAGCTTGCGTCTGGAGAACAGAAGAAGACCTACATCACAGCAGAGGTCAAGCGTAAGGAAGAGCAGCTGAGCAGCTACGAGGAGAAACTCTTTAACGTGTGTGGCAGTCAAGACTTTCAGTCTGACCTAAACAAACTGCAAGATGAACTTGAGAAATGCTCTAAACAGAGAGGTATGGTCTACTGAAGTCTTGACTTTTCACTGTAACAATCACGTTAACTGCAAAAAGGGACAAAGCAAATGCGAACAGGATATAAAGGAATGGTGCCAAGTAAAGCAATGACTGTACACAAAATAACATTACTTAAAATAACAAGTGCCAGTACTGCATTGAATATACATGCCGGATAAAAATTGTACTACAGACTCACCCGGGATGGTGAAAATCAATAATCAATCATTTTAATCTGAGTTGAGCAGATTAAAATATAGCAAGCAGAGGTTTTTAATAACAGTTGATGTTACACTGCCCACAGTTTATGCTGTCGTAAAAATTCAAAAGGGAAAATCCACTGAAATTAGCCCCTTTCCAGGGTGGCCTACAAATTTACGTCATGGCAACATTTTTTCCATGACAGTGATTGGCATTTATTCTGTAGAAATGATGAATATGATTGGCATTTATTCTGTAGAAATGATGAATATGAGTCGGCGTATGGGCTGATCTGAATAGCAATTTGGATGAGTTTCTTCTGATTCTTTTGTATTGGGCAAACACCGTTTTTGTTGACGCAAAGACACAAGTGTACTTTAAGACTTTCATGTAATCAACGTTGTGATAGTTTCAGAAGCATCCTCAAATCTTGAAAAAAAGATGAAATAGGTGGGGGAACATTGAGTAAAAGTTATATACTAATTTGATATGAAAAGCTTTTATAGCTCTAATTTATTTACTTAGTTTTTGATGAAAGCAGTGCCGTCTTTATCAGGGCTGAGAAAAATAAGTAAATAAATTTATTATTTATTAAAAATAATAAATAACATGTCTTCACAGCCATGTTGGCGGGTGCCACTGCCGTGTACAGTCAGTTCATCAGTCAGCTGACAGAGGAGGGCGAGCCATGCTGTCCCGTATGTCAGCGTGTGTTCCCATCAGAGGCCGAGCTGCAGGATGTCATCAATGACATGCAGTCCAAACTGCGTCTGGTCCCGGACAAGCTGAAGAACACAGAGCAAGACCTGAAGAGGAAGGAGCGCAGACGGGATGACATGATGGCGCTAAAACCCATCAGGCAGGAGTCTTTGACCTCATAAATACACTGGATTTGAGCCCTTTTTAATGTGGGAGTTAGAAGTTAAACCAGTGCTAAAAACTTTTAATGTTGTCTTGTTCTGAGAACTTTGAATGCTTTTAGTTGTGTCAGTTGTGTCAGTACATGCCACCCATTTGTTCATTCACCCATTCGTTCATCCATACCTTCATGTACTCATTCATCCACCCATTGATCTAGTCATTCATCCAGCCATCAGTTCATGCATCTGTCAGTCACACTGTCATTCCTCACTCCATCATAACACTGGCTTTCCATCTGTCTGTCTGCTTGTCTTTATTCACATTAGACTGCTTAACATATTCAGATTTCTTTTCTTCACGGACAGGCAGTCCATAGTGGAGCTTCAGGAGAAAGAGCTGCCAGAGCTCAGGAACAAACTCCAGAGTTTGAATCGAGACATCGAGAGGATGAAGGGAGACATTGAGGAGCAGGAGACCCTCCTGTCCACACTGACCTCTGAGGAGGACACAGCCAAGGCCTGTCTGCAGGACATCTCCCTCATGGACCGCTACCAGGTCATTCTAAACACATCGCTACACAAACTCAACAGAATACACAAACTTAATAGAGCAAGATGTATACAGTATATAATTAGTGATCCAATGCAAAACCACCACCAGAATAGAACAAAACATACCAAATAAATAATCACCCAACTGTCAAAACATTCTGAACACAACAGATACATACATAAACAAAAACATTTGCTAGGCTTCATAATCCCACATACTCAATTTCCATTGGCTGAGTCATAGAGCATCATACACTACAACATTACACCAGTCGGCTCAAAATATCAAACATGATTTATATTCTCCAACTAGTTCCAACTAGCAATCATAATCTTGGGATAATACGCTGTTTGTTTCCCTGTGTAATCTGTTAACATATTTTATAGCATGTGTTTATCGTTTACCAAAGTATTAACATTTTATTTCAGGGTTTAAATAATTCCTTGTTACATGTCTAAAAGAACCATAGTATTACCCTGGTACTGCTTTTTTGTTACTATATTATGAAAAAATATTCACACTGATATTTATAATTCGGGAGGCTAATATTTAGCTCTAAATCAATATGTCTTTTCCATCTGAGTGTAATAAAACTGTTCTGGTCTGTGCGTATCTCAGCTTGACCTGAAGGATGTGGAAAGGAAGATCGCTCAGCATGCAGCCAGACTGCAGGGAGTTGACCTCAGTCGCAGCATGCAGCAGGTCAGCCAGGAGAAACAAGAGACCCAACACCGCCTGGACACCAGTACGTTTAACTGAATTACACTGCCTAACTGAATTAAAGTGCTGATGGTACTGTAAGAACATTCTAAAGTCAACATTAATAGCACCATATTTTACATTTCTATAGCATTTTATGTTGGTGGTCAAGGTATTAGTTAAAGAAAATTACTTAATAAGTTCTTGCAACAAAAGTCTTTATACTTATTTAAAAGTTTTTATTTCCTTTTATTTGTGACCCTGTTTCTAACTATTAAATAGGTTGTTTGCAACTTTACCTTTAGGAATTTTTTAGGTAATTGGTCTGTTGTGATTGGCTAACAGCCATGTGACATTAAGGAATTCTAAGCAATGGTGGTCATATGCCAATGTGTTATGATGTCCGTATATAATGATGATATAATTATACATTTTATTAGTTCAACTGTTCATCGTTGTTTGTCCACGTGCTACTCCCAATGTTCAGCCTGCAGTAAGATCGAGCTGAAGAGGAAACTGATTCAGGACCAGCAGGAGCAGATCCAGGTGTTGAGGAGCAGCGTCAATGAGATCCGTGGAGAGAAGCTCCAGATCTCCAGTGACATGCAGAAACGTCAGCAGTTGGAGGAACAGTGTGTGGAGTTCTCCACTGAGATCCAGACACTCCATCGAGACATCCGGGTGAGGAACAAGCCTACGTCTGACGTTGTATCATGGCTCAAGTATTGTGATAGTATTGTATCGTGGGACCTCTGGTAATTCACACCTATAGCTACTCCCACCTATAGCGTTACATTATTTACATGTGAGAGTAATGAAGAAACAGGGAATAATTCAAAAACTCAGCAGGCCATGTTGAGTTAAGATTAGGAAGATCTTATCATTTATTTGTTGTGAATAATCTTATCTTTGGGTATCAAATACTTGTTCTTTCATTTTTTAAGGGATTTAATCCCTAAACAAATAACTATTACAACTTGGATATTTAATATATGAACAGTTTCTAACACTGAAATGTCCATAAAATGAATATGGTGTTAGTAAAATCAGGCCTGTATAATAAATGACAGTTGACTGAAGGAAGGAGAACTTTCATGTTAATCATATTGTTGCTGATTTGTGTGTTTTTCAGGAGGCAAAGGAGCAGGTGTCTCCACTAGCTGCCACTCTGGAGAAACTCCAGCAGGACAAACAGAACCTTGCAGATCGCAGGAGACAGAAACAAGAGGAAGGACAGGAAAAGGTGTTTGAAAATTCTTGATTTTCATAACTCAGAATTTGTTTATTATTTAAATTAAACTGCATGTTTATTTAATATCAGTAATGACAGATGTTGCTGATACTTGCTTTTAGATAAATGCAATCAAGGAGAAAGTTAAAAACCTCACTCTTTTTGAACGAGAGATCACCAAGTACATCGAAGAGGGCAAAGACCGCTATAAAGAGGTACAGTAACAGCATTTGCTTTGTCTTTCTATTTTTCTGTATGAAATTTTAAATGTTTTTTACTCATTCTTATTTAGCAAAAAGAAACCGAGCTGCAAGAAGTGGAGAAACAGCTACATGAGGCTGAAAAACAACGTGAGAAGATCAATAAAGACATGGGCAACTTCCGACAAGACATTGATACTCAGAAGGTGCCGACCAAAGATTTCTTGTCATCTGAACTGCTGTGGTTCTTGTGGCATAGGTTTTGCGTACACTTTGGGGAAGTTTTTCAAATTACATTTACCACACATAATCTTTATAACCTTGTGTTAAACTTTATTTTAAATTGTTAGTGTAATTATACCTTAGGTACTGGTACTGGTACTTTAGGTACTGAGTAATATTAATTAACAACTTGTACTATAGAGTTAAGATTAGGATTTTTTTTTAGTTTTATGTGATTATGTTTTTTTGTTATTACTATCATAAATACATTTAACCTGTAACAATGACTGTAAAATGACGTGTTGGTTAACCTTTTTTACCTTAAATTTACCTTAATATTTACCATAAATCTTTTTACCATACTCACTGTAAAGGTAAAGGCTTTTGTTAAACCAGTATTGGTTTGTACCAGTATTGCAACATGCTTTGCTCTTTGTCTAAAAAATGAAATTATAGTACATATAATTCAGATCAAAGGCTAGTTTAAAATACCAGTTTTTTGGTACAGTCTGGCCTAGTGAGTTTTAACCAAAAATTATGCATCATTTGTTTTAAAAGTTACAGTTACAAGCCACAGAGTTGACAAAACTTTGTTATTGTCTGAACTGATATTCAACTGATATGGGTTATTTAATAACCAGTGTCCAATGAGTTAATCAGCTGGCCAGATCATACATTCACGTCCCAACTTTTATCTGTTACTATAATCTGTTTACATGTTTTGTGCCACTCAAAATGAGAAAGATTTCGAACTGTTTCCATTGTCTTTTTAGACATATGACTTTAGTATGTTTTGACAGGTTCAAGAACGCTGGCTCCAGGATAATTTGACCTTACGGAAGCGGGTGGAGGAGCTAAAGGAGGTGTCCAGAAGACACGCGGCTTTGCTCAAGGAGATGGGCAACATGCAAGTCCTGCAACTTCGCAAGTACGAGATCACGTATTACATGCACTTGTATACAGCTGCTAAATGCCAGATAAGTAGCAGATAATTCAGAAGTTCATGCCCTTACTGTGACCCTCAGCTTGTGCGTTACTAACTATTTTAACTAGTTCACACAGACCTGTGAAAAGTGTTAGAGATAACACTGGAGTGTGTCTTCTGTCAGTGAGCGGCGAGAAGTGGATCGAAAGTTGGAGGATCTTAAAAAGAACCGCAGCGTGGCTCTCGGCCGACAGAAAGGTTACGAGGATGAGATCCTTCGATTCCGTAAGGAGCTCAGTGAGGAACAGTACTGCAGGGCTGAAGATCTCTACAGAGACAAAATGATTGTCATGAGAACAACAGAGTTGGCCAATAAGGATCTGGATATCTACTACAAAGCCTTGGACCAGTAAGTAGGTCTTGGGGGTTTTCTGCTGTGTAATTTCAGGTGGCAGTTTGTAAGTTTTAAGTGTGTGGGTTTGGTTTTGATGTGGTTTGATCAGAAGCAACAAACAAGTGCTTATATCTTTTCATCTAACACTGTTAAAAAAGCTGAATCATCACTAGCTGATAGGCTTGATGATCCTTTTGGCCTCATAGGAACTCCCCATAAAGACACTAAACAATTACCATATTAACTTTTGGGCTGTATGTAAAAACAATATAGATCAGCCATACAGATCTACACCCATATGCATCATATGTAATCAGTGCATAATTAGTTGCCTTGCCCACATTTAGCAGGTTTTTGATTGCATTAGTCATTATTTGGCATGTATAGACAGTCTCTTATATGTTTATTAATGAAGTCAGCATTCTAATTAAAGACGGCAGTCAAAATGATGCTGCTGATTTCCTGTGAGGGATATACAAAGGAAGTCCCAGGTCATCATGGTTTGTTTAGATCAGTATCTACTATGCCTTCACAGAATTTACATCAGCAGACCTGTGGGTGTTTGAGTCGCTCTGTCGTCATGCCTCAACATATCTGTATCTGGACCTTATTTAGACTTTTCAAAACAACTGTTTTCAGCTGTAAAATGATGAATTCATTTAATGTGAATCTTTGAGGTTTATTTGTTTATTGGCTTTTTATTTTGTTTGTTTTTTAGCAAAAGCAGCATGCATGTAAAATGATAAAGAGAGATTAGGTCACAATTAATGTGCCTTCAGCATTTTCCATTGTTCATGAACACATTTTGCTCATAATTAATGTTAAAACATACTTTCATCCTCCACCATTCCCATGTAAGGCAAACAAATATGATCCACAAAGGAAATATTAATAATTGATTGGATAAGGAAATCTTGGGGAATCTTAGGAATTGGGGAAATCTTGATCAATGTAATGATTCAACACTGATCTAACACTCTTATAAATCATGTAGCAAGACCACAATGTTCAACTGACAACATTAACTTGTGAGCAATAAACGCAGAAGCAATCACGAGCGAGTACAAATAAAGGTTTATTAACTTTAAGTGGGGACAATCCAACAACTAACTAAAAAAACACACACGTACATACACACATGGTAAAGCGGTGGAGGAAAGTAAAGAAAGAGTGGCAGTGGTTAACTAATCATAACCTAAATGAACTATCAGTTTCTTAAAGGGCTTCATTTAGAAGAGGTTTAAAGCTTAAGTTATGCATCTTATTTCATGTGGATAGAGAGTAGATACTTGCATTGACTTGATGTGTTTAAGCCATTTGCATAGCTTACGGTTCCTTGTAACACAAACATTTAATACATTTAGTATTTGATGTAGCTTAGCAAACAATTCTGTTAACAAGCTTAAACATCATGGTCTCTGAATTAAGACCAACGCAGTTCACACTTTAACAGCATGACAAATAACCCATAACAATTTGCACTGAGACTGTTTAGTATGGAACTGTGTGGTCTTACCATATTGATAACTTAGATGTCAATATTTGGTGTTGAAATACCCATTGGGGGTCTCTGTTAAAGTTTTTAAAGTATTTTAAAGTTAAAGTATTTTTTATGATATATGCTGCTTTCACAATGGTCACTTCCCTAACTTTGTTTAATTCTCAAAAATGCAAACACGAAAATTCAAATAAAAGAAGCATTTTATGTTTTATGAAGAGCCCACCCTTCTTTATTCATTGGTTATTGTTGCTTCTGGTTTGTGCTTCTGGTTAATTCACAGAATTCTTACAAAGTATGTCGCCTTTAACGATTATAACGTATATCTCCATCTAAAACAGAAAGCATGTATATAGACTGATATTTTTCAGATGTCTGAACTATCTTTAGGGTTTTTTTAACCTATTGTTAATAAATACATTCTCTGAGTATTTATATTTCAAGTTTGACGGCAAATGTCATGTCCATAATGCTAAAATTGCACTATTATGAGCAACTATATCTCCCTCTCTGAGAATTCATGTACTTCTCAAAACTCAAACACTGAGTTCACTTGCTGAGAAGTTTATGCTTGCCTTACTAACAGGTATCATGTTATTTACACTACCATCTACAGCTGTTTGCTTCAAATAGGTAACATACAGACAGCTGTCCGGCCTAGCAAAGTAGTTTTCAGTTGATTAAATATTAATGTGTCACCTATCAAGCCAGCCTGGTTCTTCTCACCATGTGATATCTCATCAGTGCTGTCTGTTCACAGTACAGGAAGTCTGGCAATCAGATAGG
>JAZGTK010018549.1:0-11794 GCA_036877625.1 Ambastaia sidthimunki | reverse complement strand
TCTCGTTCTCTCAGCGGTTTCTTTCTGATATGCTGCACATTTGGACACACATGTTGTGCTCGAGTGGAGATGCGGCTGCAGCAGACGCGTCTGCAGGAGAATCTCTGAATCAGCGTCGCTCCGCTTCATTCACTCCCGTGCAGCTCATATGCGACTTCACAAGTGCCGGATAGACAAACACAGACTCTAAAACTGGCTGAAGTGGCCACCTGCCTCTCTCTTAAACACCAGACTGTTCCTCTCTAGATGTTCTGACATCTAAACATCAAGTTCTGCTCTCATGGACACCAGCTTTATCTGTTACATACATTAAAGATGCAATCTGTAACTTTTTATGGTTAAAAATAAACAAAAATCAGTTATTGAGCAAGTACATGACAGGTCAGAATCTCTTTATATTACCCTGATTCACTACTGTAAGTTTATAATAATGATTTATAACTTGAACTGTCAGGTCCAGTTTCCCAGGAAATGCCAGTTTGGCTTCATTTGACTTCAAGATACTTGAAGAAAAGTATCTAAAGTAACCTGCAATGTTACGTTTCAAACAGAGATGGCAGTAGAGAGGCAAAAGTTACAGATTGCAGCTTTAAGAAAACATGTAATGTGGTATTTTACTTATTTAGTGTTTTCTGAAATGTTCACATAACACAGTTTGTGTCCGTGCTGGAAATGTTGTCTATAACATTGTGTTAATTAAATGCTCTTATGCACCGTGACATTAATTATCTGATTTATTTGTTCATTTTATATTAATCATTACAGCTCTGGTTTTGATGACTACTAAGGGCACTTTGAGGAAAGCACTTGACAGCCAAATGGATCATACAGCAATCTGTGACCCACATTCACAAAAGATTTTTTACCCTCAGATCTGCTTCTGAGATTGTGGCACATTAAAATCAAAGTCCCGTCTGGCTAACATTGCTAGCCATTGCTGCTCACGACAATCACATGTGATTGGTGATAATGTAAGTCAATGCATCACTGGGAGTTCAGTGAATATGTGACTCTTTAGACGATGGCTGTACATCACATTGCCCAATCAAGAAGCAGAGATTAATCTGTTTGTAAATGTGATTGGTCCAACCTCATGACTTGTCACTCTTTTGAGTTCAGGAGAGACATTTCAGTGACATTTAGTGAAGCTTCAGTAGATACTATAAAAGGCCGATTAAAGCTGGGATGTGTCAGAATAACAGCATTAATTAAAAACGCTTTTAACCTCTTAAAAGCCTGAAAATGTTTGTCAGTCCAGTGCTCACAGCCCATTTCATGACTCTGTGGAGAGTGTTTCAGCCTCCAGCCTTCCTTTCAATGTCTTGCCGTGTCTCAAAGCAATTCCTCAGTATAAAATGTTGCTAGTGATGGACCATATATTAATGATCCATTAAAAAAAGTTATTAAAAACGTTCTGACGGTAATGCTGTTTTAACATTATATATCATATAATGAAGATCTTCTTAAGTTGTTAGTGGAAAGTTTTAAAAAGTTACAGAATTAAAAAGGTTTAAATAACATTCTTCCAAGCAACAAGTCTAAAAAACAACATGTTTTAAACATTACTTTCAAAAAACATTTTAACATTTTGTTACTCAATAGAAACATTATGTTAACATTCTTACAACTTACAGTTGTTAGTTGGGCGTGTTTGATACAATCAGCACAACGTTAACCAAACCTCTTAGAAAACAGCTTTTCTAAAGCAGTCTTCCGATTGGTCTCCAGCAATGGTTGTCATCAAACACACAAGACTGTCAGAGCATCACATGACCCCTGCAGAAGATGTCCATCAAGACCCACCAGCATATGAAAAACATGTGTTATCTTAAACATTTTATCTGTTTGTGTGTTCCAGGGAATCAAACCCCTGATCTTGGTGTTGACAGCACAATGCTTAACCATTGAGCTACGATAACACTGGTCTTAATGTAACCTTTAAAAACAATGTTACACAATGAATTCAGAAATACCTATTTTATAAGTTTGACTGAACAAGATTTGCCTGATTTTAAGTAACACACCATAAACAAGAGTCAGAAATGAACCACAGCTTGGAGAAACTGCCATTGCAATGCACACAAATGCCCCACATCAGCCCTTCATACTGACACTGAGAGCAGCTCTTGAGTTTCACTCACTCATTCACACTGTGATGAATGAAAGACTTCAGTAACAGATCCAGTGCTGGAGGAATGATTGTGCTACCGGTTCACTGCGTCATGGCATATTGATTGTGGTCGAGACCTTTAACTGATGGAACAAGAAACAGCCCAACCTGCACACAGTTTCTCTTCAAATGAATCAGAGATAAAGAGAGAAAATGAAGAGTGAGAGAGATAGCGAGAGGGAGAGAGAGAGAGAGAGAGAGAGAAGGGTAATTTGACGGGTCATTAGCAATCCTACATCTACCTCTTTCTGCTCCTTATTTCTCTTCATCATCCTCTTGTCCAGAGCACCACTGCACTGTCAATTCTTCGTCTTTTAAAGAGCTGATGACAAAAACAGGCCAATAATGAGCTCAAAAGCAGCTTTTAACAAGCCCTCACTTTTGCCTTAAAAGCATCTGACCATATAACACATCTCCACATCAGTGACTTTAGCAAAGCTGAACAGTAATCCGTAAGGAGACAGTTAAAAAATGAAAATCTACAATATTTACTCAGAATTGTGTCATTTTAAACCTACCGCCTGTTTTTTTCCAATGGAACACAATGGAAATTCCAATGGAATCTTAAATAACATAATATTAATTTTTGGGAGCATTTTCTTTATTATTCTACAACAAATTAAAATAAAACAATTGTGTGCTTTTTACTTAATTGCTGTGTGCCCACCTAACTGGGAATATTCTGAGAACGTTGACTAACATTCTCTAATAGTTCTCTCAAAAATGTTCTTCCAGTAACAGAATTTTTAAAAAAATTGCAACGTTCTTATAACCAAGCAATAGCGTTAATACTTGACATTTTGACTGTTCCTAGAACTCTCAAAACAATATTTTACTTTTTGTTACTTAATGAAAATGTTAGGGAAACGTTCTTACAACTTAAAATTGTTAGCTGGGTGTGCATATTACCTTACTCATAACTTGACATGTAAACAATGTGAACAGTCTGTTAGGTCCATCTAAAAGCTAATAGCCCTCAGACTGACCCCTGAGTATCCCCCGAGACAAGAAGAGACAGTGAATTGTTGTTCAATCCAAGCAGAAAGGGTTGAACATGAGCTCAACACTTTATCAGTTTAAATGGCACAACTACAGAAACAGCAAGAAAGAGGAAGAGACGAACCATATTGTTCCAGTCTGTGCTTTCACTCTCAGAATGGAAAACTGACTAGCGTGAAATTGAAGATGGTGCATGAAAGATTTCAGCTTGATTTATACTGTGTGTGTGAATGATGTCTAGAAAACATTTTGGAGAGACTGTAGCACAGATAAATGAAGTGTCTGCTGTTTTTAAACACTTCATGTACTGTATGTGTGCATTTTGAGATGGGATGTGAGGGGACTTACTTTCCCAAATCATGTACACGTGCACTTTATCTGTCATGGGCTGCCCCAGGGAACAATTTTAGATTGTAAGAACATTTTCCCCAAAAAACATTACCTAGTGTTTTCATTAAGTAAAATTAACATAAAAATTTTATTTTAAAAAGTTATACGAACATTTAATTAATGAAACATTTATTTTATCCAAAGCAACGTACAGTACATTCAAGTTATACATTCTGTCAGTATGTGATCCCTAAGAACTGAACCCACAAACTTTGCTAACCTTTGCAATGCTAACACAATACTCTACCAACTGAATTACAGGAACACTGCGCTCAGTTGGTCGTTACAGTTAATGCAACATTTAAATAACATTGTAATTTAATATAACATAACATAATAGGATATAACATAAAACAGATTAGAAAGAATAGAATAGAATAAGATGAGATGAGTTGAGGTTCTGCCCTCGACAATGTACCCATACTAGGAATAAACTCGAGCCATTACTGCCCTCTAGTGGTGGTAGTTCTGCATATGCTCTCTCTCTCTCTCTCTCTTCAAAACCAACACGATTAATTAATTAATAGTAAACTTCCTTCAATTTATATATTTTGAGAGCCTTGCCTTGCTTAACATTTATGACACAACAATAATTATTATTAGATACTTATATTATAAAACATTATTAAAGCTATTTTCAATGGGATGTATCAGGAGAAAAACAATGACATTACACAACACCGGCCTATAGATGCTGAAGCTCTTATGCGGATGACGCGCGCGTCAGAAGCAGATACCGCAGTGCGCATGCGTGAGGGATGCTGATGCTGAAACTGAGCGAGCGCTCCGCTCACAGATGATGGGCGTGTGAACGCGGCCCGGGGTGAGTCTTCACTGGACACCCACGCTGACACGGTGAGATACATTATTTCTTACTCAATTACTCAATGCATTAATAAATGATTGATGCAGATCGCTGTAGATACACAGCATAACTGAGCCGAACTCAAGATCTCTCGATCCCAGATACCTTTAGACTGCTCGTGCAGATGCGAATTAAAGCATCTCATACACGGATGAAATAAACACGACATATGTGTGTGTTCATTAAAATAATAAATATAACCGCAGTTCAATTACAACACGGAGTCCATTATGGAATATGACAAATTAAAATTAAGGGAAACACTTCGTGTCCATGCACTTTATATATATGGTTCGTGCTGTCTAAATAATGCATGCAATGCACATAAAAATAGCCGTTTTGTGCATGGAATGCATCTTTTGCGTGCATGCATGCATGCATTTGGCCTTAATATGCAACTGTCAGAGTGCACAAAATGAATAAGACTCTTTCTTTGAAAATGATTATTATTACGAAAGAAATTATTGTGAAAAAACACTTATAATTGTAAACACTACACTTATCTCTTGTGCCTTACCGTGTGTGTGTGTGCTTTTGGGCTCAGGTGCTTTACTGTAATGAGTCTCATTGGATATAAACGTTCGCTGCATGTCTACTGTGTATTGTGGTATGTACCACTCTTTCCTACCTGGAGGACTGTTTAAATTAATTAAGCGTGATACAATTGTGAATGTGAACGTGTGTTATATTGGTGACTGTTGCACGGGTACTCACTCGTGTTCGTTGCTGTTTGGTGGACTGCATGATTTATCTGTAGCTCATGGGGTCTGAACGGGTGGAAATGGTGAAACGACCATCGCAGGACGCTGGGAACGCCACGCAACCACACAACACGCCCCCTAAAGGTCAGATGTCGGGAAAGGTGAGCACACAACCCCTCGGCTGGCTGAGCGCTCCTCCAAACGCCTGCTGCTTCTGCTGGTGTTGCTGTTGCAGTTGTTCGTGGTGAGGAAACATCTCACACAGATTCTTCTGCTATTTAAATCCATCAGGTTTATTTCTCAGACGTTCAGTGTCAGGGACAATCTGTGCATTATAATCTTGTTGTGATGCACTGGCATTCCACACTGTACGAAATAATAACAATATAAAGAGCAAAGTTAGAAAAAGTGAGTTTAAAGATAAACAGCCATTTAAAGATGCAGTCCATGACTTTTTATGTTTAAAAAAATTAATAGAAATCAACTTATTTTTAGCAAGTAAATGACGGATCAGGGTTCAACGCCGTCAGTTTATCATAATGATTTAAAATTTGAGCTGTCATTCCAATTTGTAAAATGAAATTCCAGGTTCTGTTTGACATGTCCGGATACTGTAGATTGTGGCGTGTTCTTACAGCAGTTGTGTAGAATTTAAAGAAAAGCAAAAGTTACAGACTGCAGCTTTAAGATGAGATTTGGGATAAAATATATATACAGATACATTAGCATGTATGGAATATGTGCAAGAATCTGTCCTAGTAAATGTGGTATATATCTTATTAAAGTCCAGGTGCTAACTGTAAACTGTGAAAAATTTGCATGAAGTATATGTTATGTGTGAAAAGTATGACAATATAATGCAAATGCTAAACTCCAGCTATATGCAAAGTTAAAACAAATCTCACGGTCGCAGAAGCCTAACAAAGTTTACAATATACAGTGTAAACATGTAAACCAATGTCTATAGACTTCCGAAAATCTTTTCGAAATTCTCCTCAATACTTTTATCACACTTTTTGCTAACCGCTCACAGTGTGAGGATGCTGTGTGTTTGTGTGTGTGTGTGCGTGTGTGTGTGTGTGTGTGCGTGTGTGTGTGTGTGTATGTGTGTGTGTGTGTGTGTGTTATGTAAGAGCACAGATGAGGTCTCTCCAGGTGTTTCTGGAAACTTCATTAAGTTTAGCAGTATGCATCACTATCCCAGTGGAGAGTCTCCAGAGACATGAATGTCTCACTGAGGGCTCACAGTGGATATTGATGCTGTCCAAAAAACATGTTTTCCTAACATGTGTGTACATGTGTGTAGCCTGACATTACGCTCAGCTAAGGAAGAAAAAGTTCTGACGACGATCTCAGAAAAACAAGAAGAGGTCGAGACCAAGCAGAGGTGAGTCTTATTACAACATGTGATGTAATATTATACTTACATTTCATACTGCATTGTAATATTTACAAAGTAACAAACTGCAACAAGTTCACAATACAGGAAAACTACAGACTTGGCAACCCTGTGTGAAGTAGCCCTTAAAACTTTAATGAATGTTCTAAACTTTCATTTTGTTAAGAAATTATGCTTCCACATACTTAACTTTGGGCCATTTGTAGCTCATCCAATCAGAATTTAAAGATGAAACGATCACTTTTTTTCACAACATTTTGGAATCATTTTTCCTGAAATCCGGACAGTGATTAAAGCAGCAGTGTTGTGTTGTTTGCAGGCCTGGTCTCACACTGGAAGAGGTGGAGTCCTGGTCAGAGTCGTTTGAGAAGTTAATAAAGAGCGCAGAAGGTCGCGCACAATTCCAGCAGTTTCTAAAGATTGAGTTCAGTGAGGAGAACCTGCTGTTCTGGCTCGCCTGTGAGGAGCTGAAGAAAGAGACCAACAGAACGGCAGTAGAACTGAGTGTGAAAAAGATATATGAGGACTACGTCTCTGTACTGTCACCTAGAGAGGTAAATATGCTGATTTATACACCAACGCACCCTGAAGCTATAACAAGGACAATTAATACTAACAAGATACTGCAGTGCTATTATCGTTAATGATGAAGTAAAAACAGCCAATCATCAGTTGTTACAGTCTGAAGATTCTCTGAGACAGGGGCTCTGTACAAAGGATGGGCAGTAAGGCAGTAACCAGAGCAACCAGAAAAAACATGTTATTTTAGTGTCATTTTAACTAAGAAAACTAAATTTCTGGTACAGCTGTTGCATGGATTAATTGTTGGTTGGAAATATGTTGTTTTATTCTGAAAGGCATAAGACCATCAAATGTTTGTCGAATCATTACGTTCGGTCCGAATGAAACGATTGGACGTCCTACCTGCCTGTCAAACTGTATTTGCATACCTCCACACACGCTTATGCAGACAATCTTCCAACGTTCATGTGTTTTAGAGGAGGTGTGGCTTTGAAGAGGCTCTGAGGGGAGGTTGCTAGCTTGCTAATGCTAGCCTCTCTAAAACTGCGTAACCTGCCTTTAACCACTAACAAACGCTGGAAAACTGGGGCTGGAAAAGACCTGCGTCTCAGATTAAATGATTTCTGATGGTCTCGTGTGTGTGTTTGCCTGCAGGTGAGTCTGGACTCGCAGGTGCGTGAGCTGATTAACATGAAGATGCAGGAACCCTCCTCATGCACGTTTGATGACGCCCAGCTGCAGATTTACACGCTGATGCAGCGAGACTCCTACCCGAGATACATAAACTCCAGCGTGTACACAGACCTCGTAAAGAGCCTTCAGAATCCAGACGAGTCCTAACACACACACACGTTTGTACAGCTATCTTTGTGAGGACATTCATAGACACAATAGAATCTCTAGCCCCTTTCCCCAACCTTAACCATCCCAACTAACTGCCAAACCCTTACCCTAAACCTAACCTTTAACTAATTCAAACCCTAAAACCAAGTCTCAACCCTCAAACAGCCCTTTAAAGGAAAATCAGAAAGTGAGGACTGGACAAAATGTCCTCACTCCAATGGTACAACTGGTCACACTGGTGCTCACAAAGATAGATGTACAAGCACACACACACACGAGAGCTACAATTCAAAAACAGACTTACAACACAAGAACAACACAAGTTTAGTTCTATCATCAGCATTTATGGAAGGATGTTGGTTACCACAGAAAGACAAACTTGACATGTGGTTACAGTGATTCACTCACAATGTACCTACAGAGGAAAGCGCAATAAACATTAACTATAAAAATTTATACTGAAATATAAACACAAGATTTTGAATTATGTGTGTTTAAACACAGGAGTTCAAACAGAGGAATTAAGGGTCCTGAACACAGTAATCCCACCGTTAAAAACAGAGATTTAGGTGATTTTACAGCTCAAATCATCTTTTTTAATGAGGAATTCACACACGTGCTTTAACAAGCAAACAGTTTGACATTTCTGCTTTTCAACTCTTGAAAGGCTGTTTACTTTCACTGTAAGCATGTTTGTTTCTTAGTCAAAATAATTTCCTGTGGTAATTTACATTGTCACAAATGTTGCCAATAGATCTTAAAGCTGAAGTGTGTACTTTTTAAAAAATACTTTCCCCAGTCTTTAAACAATCACTACACAATCTTCATTTGTGCAATTTTGTTTGGTGACTTGTGTCAAAAAAATTACACACAGCTTTCATTTGTATGAACCCAGAACTTTCCTTTATAACAATTCCCTGAAGCCTTCAAACTTGTAGGTCCCTCAGACACAATTGTGTCATTTAAACAGACGTTTTTCAAGTTGTTGAAGTTTTCTTAGTTCAGATCTCATTCTCAAATGGAAATATATTCTGATATTTCTGCCTGTACCGTGTTCTCACACCTACACCGGCAGAACTGTAATTGTGCCTTTGCTTCACACATTAGGATTCGCTAGAAATGATGCTGTCCACACAGGTGTCATTAAACACTGGTGCTGTCAATTAGTTTCTGTGAAGATCAATTTTAATGTGAATTATTTAAAAAAGCTTTCACACATCAAACTAAAAGGAAATGTACACACAGGTGATCTGGACTCTATCTGCTCCATAGTGGCGTATTTTCTGTTTAAGATGCATGTTTTTAAATGCAGTTTTTGCATTTGATACACTTATGTAAACCGGATAAACTGTACAAATAGATTTATGTAACAATAAAGCACAAATAATTGAAAATAAATAATGTTAAATAAAGTAAATGAGAAGTATGGACAAACAGATCCAGTTTTTCTGAGCTTGTACTAGTGAATACTTCAGAAAACTAAAGGCTGGTGTTATAAATGAATACAGATGTAGAAGGATTTAAAGTGAACATAAAAAAAACCAAATGGACTTATTTACCTTCTTAAACGTTTTTTGTTGTTGTTGCTTATTCTGGGCTTCTGTTCTTGACCCTTATGACACAGATACAGACTCACATAAAATAAGTCTGGAAGACTCCACATTTTCCTCCAGAGTGGCTCCAGATTGATTAATCACATGACACTTACAGCTCAGGTGATTGGCTCATAAAAATAAAGGCCAGAGCTGATTGATCACAAGCAGTCAGGTCCTGCATGCATTCAGCTCAGGGTCTGTTTGCTACAGATCGCCCACTTTTTACAATGCAATTAATTCCCAGCAAAAAAAATAAAAATCAAAAGCCCTTTATATTATTAAGCAGGTTAAGAATGTTGTTATGTTGACTTTAGCGCACTGCTCATACAAACACATATAGATCACAACAAAACAAAGCTGGTATTCACATGGTTTTATTCCAACTCAATATAAGGAGCCCTTTAACCCACGTACATAGAGGTCAGAGTTCACGTGGGTGTTTACATCATATAATGCTGTAGAGAAAATGCAGTAGTCATGGGAACTTCAGTTAATGTATATAACAACCAATTATCAGCCTGAGTAATTATAAGATATTACAAAGTTACACTGTTTACTATGATAGGAGCGTGCAAATATAACTCCCCTACAGACTTACTCCTAGTGTAACCCAGTACTGTGTGTTCCAGCTAGCTCAGATAAACTCACCCCTAAGATCTGTTTCAACAGTTTTGAGCTCAATTCAAGTTCAAGGGTTTGAAGTATTTGAAATCAGTCAGATGAAGACGTAGCAGCTTGTCACTGTTACAGATTATTGATTAATTTATTGGGGGAAGCTGCTTCTCAATAAACAGTTTGATGTCCATCATTTCCTGTTGAAAACAAGAAGCAAGTCAGTCAAGGATACTGTAATTCAATGTTTCATTATATTGTGAAAAAGAATCCAATTTTAACTGAGGTCCGCTTACAATGTTAGTCAACAATAATTGTCCAAACACAATTAAATTTTAGTTTTTCATAACTCTCTATCTGACCCCTAAAATTAAACGTCCCGTTTTTTGCTCCTGTGCTTTCAAGAAACTCCCCCTTCCTATGTGAAATGAGCCACAACACTGGGCACTTTTTCTGCCATAGATAGTTTACATCAAAGGTTTATTATCTCTGAAGCTACAGGATGTTTCGATTTCTCATGATATACAATTAAAGCATTCGATGTATGATGATAGGAACGCAAACCTCAGGACAGGCACTGTGAGGCATTCTGGGATATGTTTTGAAGGTGATGTTGGCAGGGTTCAGCATGCTTTTCAGTTTCTCTACAGTGAGACGACCGAAGATAAGAGGAACGAGAGGGTCTGCTTCCCCGTGACACTGCAGCACCTGTATGTCTTTATTACTGCTTATCACTGACTGCAGAACAGTCACAAACAACAGAGAACAACAAGACAGAACAGCATGTTTTAAAGGGACAGTTCTGCTTTTATTGGCGCTTTTATTATGTTTTTATTAATGATGACGGTAATTGTTTGTGTTTGCTTTCATTGTTGATCAGCACAAATGTTCTTTTGTATTTCACATAAGAAAATCACAAGTTTCGAACGACATGAGGGCGAGTAAATGACAGAATTTTTAAGCTCAAGTATAAATGTTGGTAATATTTGAACTAGGAGTGTTGCATTTTATTGTATTGTACACCGTGACATTAATTACCTTGATTATTGATATTGTTTCAGTACAACACAAAGGATAATACTGTGAATAATTCAGCACTGGTATTTGGTTTACACTCCAACACACAAGGGGGCGCTACTTTAGATCACATTAAGTGTTTATTTATTTGAATATTTCGGGCGATATTGCAATAACATCATTAACAATTCTGGCACCAATTCTTTTGGCGTCAACAATCATAAAAACGTGATATTGAGAAGCCCTAACAGGAACAGACGATATCTTTGGGTTTGCAGTTTATAATGATGCTTTCAGGATTAAAAGGGCTTTATGAATGTCCAGAGTTTGCATTAAAAAACATTCAGTTGTAACAATAACATGGTCGACATAGATTAAAGTAGCTGTAAGCAATTTCAGACGTTTGGCTAACTTCAACCACATGTGTAAACAGACCTGAGAGAGAGAGTTCCTGAGGGGCAACCAGCAGCTGAGAGCGACCACCCCAGCCAGCTTCTGCTGAGACGTCAACGCTGTGTAGAGAGAAAGAGCACCACCCTAAAAACACACACAAACAGTCAACACATGAATTATGATCCCAGTATGATTCAATTATGAACATTCTTTCATTACATGTTTGTGTCTGTGGTTGGTCAATTTTCGCTGGCTCTCATTGTGGGTATCGAGTGTAAGGCAACCTCA
>JAZGTK010018548.1:0-11794 GCA_036877625.1 Ambastaia sidthimunki | reverse complement strand
AATGCATGCAATGCAATAAAAAAATGCATGAATGCGAACACAGTCATGCAAGAAACCAACAGATCACTAATGAATGGAAGTCAATGGCCCGCTGCACAGAGACTGTGTAACCAGACAGCAAAGCAGGACACATGAGACAGGCACCAGTCTAAAAATAGATAAATCCAAAAGATTGAAACAGCATTTAAATTATGCATTGAATCCAAAATGTCAGCGCAACAATGCCTGCGGTAATGAACGGAAATCTCATTGAAATTCACTGAACTTCTTTTCTACAGCAGAGGGCAGAAAGGAGACATCAAATGCAATCTGAGCAGTGCAGAGTGGTGGTCCCGGAGGGTCTCGTGAAAGAGCAGTCCACGCTATCTTACATACTCTCTATTCTGAGTGTGTGTACTTCAGAGATAAGCTATTATACATAGTAGAGACAGGGTGCTATTACATATACAAGAATGAAAGAAATGGCAATGCTAAATATGGCAGCTGTAGTCCCGCCCTAAAGCTGAAAGAGCCAATCACCTGTTTGTTTACTCTAAAACACGCATATATTACTATGAAAAGGTTTTTGCATGCTTTGAGCCAAGCATACTTTTTGAACTATTATTTTTGATATAGGATATTTTCCATATTTGAAATGTTTTAAACATTGTAAGTTAAAAAGTGTACAATACATATTTTTAAGAATAATTATTAGACTAATATTAAGTTATTTTAAGCTTTATTTTAATTTCATACCTGCTATTTCATATTCATGCTATTAATTTAGTTTATATTATTGAATTTAATATTTATTATTTGAGCCAATCAGAATATATTATTTCCCAGTTTGAGACAGTCCAGTTTGAAAAATTCAGGAGATCACCAAAGTTCTTGTCTTTCTCAGCTGAACTTCTTGATGAATCCTTCAACAGTTCTGAATAAAACAAGCAAACACAGCAACTTTTGCTGTGGAGCAGAAAAAAATCTCTGCAGAGAAGGTAAAAGTGAAAGTAACTGGAAATGTAGACAAAGGAACCAGGTAAAAAATACCGAAAAACAGAAGCTAGCAGAATCGGTCAGGAGAAACAGAGTGTGGAAAAGCTTCGAGATTAATCCTCTGAGAGGAAAAAGGCAGTACAATCTGAAACAGGCCAGATACATGAGCAGCTATGAGTGTGTGTGTGTGTGTGTGTGTGTGTTCAAAGTCTCCTGAACCAGCAGTTTTGGTGCCGCGGAAACCAGTGGGCCATGAAGGCTGAGAAACCGAAAACGAGAGCAGCTAAAGACAGTAAGGGGACGATAGTGAGCCGGGGCCAACAGAGCAGAAAAATTATCTGCTGCGGAAATGCTGTTGAATGCACAAGATGTTAAGTAAGTTGGCCCTTTATAGTACAGGAACAACCAAAGCACAGAAAACTAGCACAAACAAACACACACACACACAAACTATGCAATCATATGAACACACACACTTGAAATACCTTCACTGTTCTGATTGGCTGTGGCTGAGGCAACTGATCCTGAGGAAACGTACACAGTGAATATTTTATCAGGTGTAACAGCGACGCTCACACACTCGTACACAGTGTCAATCAGTCTTACCCAGGCTGCGGTTGCTAAGATACTGCCGCAAACTGATGTTGCCGAGCTGACTGGGTCGGATGCGTCCCACCTCAAGAGCTACAGCTGTGTCATCACCCTTCAGGTCCAGAGAGCAACAGACTGAATGAACCTTCAGAACCAGAACCGAGACCTGCGAACAAACCCCAAACATGATCAATATCAGAACACATTAGTCTGATTATGATACATTCACTTTACTTCTGTTTATTCATTAGCAATCACTGTGCTGCTGTTAACTGTGTCTGATTGGCCAGTTAACAGAATTATTCCACCAATCAGCAATCAACAGTTTCAAAATCAATCAACAGCTGTATCAATAGATTAAGTCATTTATGTATTCATACAAATACTGTGTAGGCATTAATTAAATTAAGTGTGCAAAGATATTTTGTAATTTGCATACATTTACATACATATCTTTAACCACATTTTTTTAGGATACTGCAAAACCGTATTTATATCAAACCTTTAAGGTTTTCTTTTGTTTAGTTTCCAGTTCTTTTGTAGACAACAAAAAGTCTGTTTTTTATTTTTCGAAAGTAACTTTTATTACTAGTTGGATGTTGAACGAATAGCTAACCATCATGACCCACCTTTTATTTATTTGTTATTTATTTGCTGTAAATTATTCAATAGACACTTATTAGTACAAACAATAAATAAATGTAAAACAACAAATAGCAAGATGAGCAATGAGGATGATTTTGACTTTTTAGAATAGAAGGTTTAAGATTAATGTACTATAATGTTACTGCATTGGGAAGACAAGTAAAAACTGTGGAATGAAATAAAAGTTTATTACGAGGTCTTTTGTGGGCTCGTCGATGCTCTGGGAAGCAGCGCTAATGGCGTCAGGTGACTGGCCTTCATCCGCCTCTTGAGCCAGAACAACTTCTGAAGAATTCTGTTCACTCAGAGCCTCCTTAAAACCAGAGATCGACACGTCATCTATGAGACACACAGACAAGTTTTAGAGAGAGAAAAAACATTTTACATGTAAAAATCTCACACAAACTCAGAGAGGATCCATATACATGATCCATATACTGTAGACATTTAAAAGAAATAAGAGTAAATAATCTTAATTATCATTTTGTTTTGGAATTATCACTTCTGAGACTGTTTGTGCAAAACTACATAGCTTACAACAGAAAAAGGCCGTCTGTGATTGGCAGAGGTTTTAAAAGGTCCAATCAAAATGCAGCCTAAAAATCAGTTCTGTGGGTAAAACATTTCAGGCTATAAAAATACAGAGTGACACTGTCTCATCAATGGAGCAAAAACAAGAGATACACAAGCCAATAGATGTTACAATACAGCCACCCTGTGGTCAAAAATCAGGCTCTAGCGTAATAGATGGTGTACCTCTCTCTAGCAGGCTGTCACAGTCCTCCATCATGTAGCTGTCTATAGAAATATCATCCAGAGACTGTAGCGAGGGGCTCTTCATGTTCTTATAGGACACCGAGAAACTGGACTGTGATTTGCCCTGCATCAAGCGACTACTGCATAGCCCACAAAGAAACACACAGCAGAAAACAGTGAGTGTGAGAATGCGCAGAAATTTACTAATAATGCTAACAAAGAAAACCCTAAAAGAAAAAGACAAATGAGGAAAAGAGAAAGAGAAAGAGAGAGAGAGAGAGAGAGAGAGAGACAGAGACAGAGACAGGGAGTTTTGTTGTGTGTTTGGTTGCATATGCAAAACTCTGGCCTATTTTCTTTCAATGTTGGTGTAACTAAACACCAGCAGACTAGCACTTGTGAATGCTGACACGGCAATTTTCCTGCATTTAACACCAAATATTCAGTTCTATACACAACACTTCTTGGGACAAGCTAGTGTGAATGATCACAATCACAACACCACAATATAGTTCACGAACACCACACGCACGCACGAATGGGCACAGAATCCTAGAGAGGGTTTCTTACATGTTGGACATGGAATATAAGGAGGTAGACCTGCTGTGCGTGGAGTTTAAGAGGTCAGAGACCACAGATAAACTGCCTTTCCTTCAGGAGAGAGATTGAGACAAACACACTCAGAAGTCACATTCAAAGAAAGAGGAAACAGAAGTTCTGCATTGGGTTTAATTACCAAAACACACACAAAAGTACACACTCACTTGCAAAGCACAAGTGTTTAAAGTTAGCATTTATGCATCATTTTGTGCAATTACATCTGCGTTTAGATGTAAACCAGAGTTTAAATTTATTTAGTCCATCAACCCAGTCCAGTTTCAATTCAAAGTTGGTGGAAGGTGTCCCACTCTGGCAGATAAGACTAACCTTAAATTTACTTAGCCTGGCAGGCTGATCAAGCAGAAAATGGGACACCCTCCATATCACAAAATCTTACTTGGCTACTGTCCCAAACTGTGACTTGAGGTTTTGTTATCATGAAGATCACAATAGCTAACGACCCTCATTTGGCAAAACTAACTTGAGCTACCAAAATCTATAAAGAATTTAAAGGATTTAAAGAATGAACATTACTATTTAGCCAATATTGTCTATAAGGTCAATACGAATGTACATTATTTAATTTGCCATTTTCTACGCTTTCTAATACCACCTTTGCGACATCAAACGTGCCTATGATGCTAGCTTTAAGGAAGTGTATATTAGTAGAGACTGCATAGAAGTCTGGCATTCAACAGTCCTTGCAACACTGTAATACCAAAGTGTGCGCTTGCAGGAGAACAGAAAGCTCTGAGAGCAACATTTGGGACATATCCATGGAATTCCAATTATTCAAAAACAAAACAGGAAATGATGCAATACCTGGACATGGATTGAGGAAGCCTGCCTCCCTGATTCTTGTCATTCAATTCTCTGGAGGTATTGTCGGAGGAAGAATTTGCTACCGCAGTTCCACCTTGTGAAGTTTGTGAGAGTTCATTTTGTGGCCCTTTGTCTTCGGTTCTGCTGCCCTCCCCATTAGGAGATCCTTCTCTCAAATTTCTTTTTTCCTCTGACCCCACCTTTCCTTTGGCCGCTGTGCTGCTCCTCTCATCCACAGAGCCCTTTCTCAGAGCAAGAGATGCAGATGATGAAGGAAGGAGAGGAGATGCATTGAGAGCATGTGTTCCTGACTCTGTACCTCCAAAGAGTAGCTGATCCACAGAGCCCATAGGCCGGGCTCCTTCACCTGCATCTGAGACTCTTTCACTCCCCTCACTGCCTGCCTCAAGAGTGGCTCTGCTCTCTGATGGGGAAAGGTCAGAGTTCAATGGACTTACGTTTGAGTCCAGTTGAGGAAGGGGCTTTAGGAGAAGGGCGATCTCTGCGCTTTTCATGAAGACGCCTATACAGGCACTAAGTGGTTGGCCTGAGCCCTGGCGCTTGGACCCGTACTGCTCCAGATCTTGTTGTAAAGTGCGTTGTAGAGATTTCACAGCATTCTGAAGTCTGAGAAGAAACACATACTGCCCATGGCTCACCTGAGCACTCAGGTGCTTCTGAACGTGCACCAACACCTGCAAGTCTACTTCGCTTGTCGGGGATAAGGAAGAGGCCAGGGAGACAGATGAAGAGGAGTGGCTGCGTAGGCTGTCAAGAGAGTGAGGTTTGTGGAGGCCATTGCTTGGCGTGTTGTTGGGGGATGCATCAGTGCTATAGTACTCTTTGAGAAGTTTCTTCCTCTGTAGCCGATTGGCTATCTCAGCTGACTCGCTGCGGGTCAACAGGCCTGACCCCACGCCCGCTTTCAGCCTTTCATGGTACTGGGCATAGCGGGCAGGCTTGCACACCCAAAGGGTGAGAGGAAAGGAGTCCACACAGGGTGTCGGACGACCTCTCCCACTACGGGAACCTTCATAGTCCACCCAGAATTGAGAAAAGTGTATAGCCCATAAGTCGGTTGCTGCTGGCGTTTTGAGGGCATTTGTAGAGAGAGAGGGTGGGGCAAGGCCCCGGTACACATCGTGAACTCGGGTGTCCTGCTCATGGGCGTGGCGCTGAAAGACAGAATGCAGCACAGGGAAAGAGTTTTGGGCACATGGAAAATTGTGAGACAGGGAAGTGAAAAAGGGTTGCTCCTGGAAGGCCTGCAAGAGCGCTTCTAGACTGGCCCGAGTGCAGCCAGTGGAGTGACGCGTATTTGTGGCCACCATCTCTGACGTTTGCACAGACACGGAGCGAGGCTGGTCAGGCTGAGTCTTCTCCTGGTCTGCAGGGATTACCAGCTAAAATACACAAAGCACAAATTGGTTGAAATGCCACTTTTAACTATAATCAAACTACTTTCCTACAGGTACTAGGGACCTAAATGCTGACTAAAAATATCAACTATTCTCTTGACTCTGTCCACCAATTGGATCTTGTTGGAGCTTGTTGAAATGCAATGTGGGATTGCCTTATTCATGAAGTATACATTTGCTTAAACTGTGATATCTTTGAAAGTATGATCATTTTGCTACCTAATTGACAGTATTTGCATTATAAGCACACCCACAATGCCCAAAACACAGTCTATACACGTAGCTCCTTATAGACGCTATGGCTCATCATAGCTCACTATTTACTATGTTTTGGTATTTCTGACATGTCACTTCTTACTTTCAGCATCAGTCCGTCCACTCTGATGTCCACGTGCTCTTCAGGTTTCTGGGAGTCATTGAGTTTGTACAGCTCCATGAACTGTTCCAGACTGTGCCGAAGATCCATGGCAAACAGGTTGAGCCAAACTAGACTGCGAGAATCAAGCACCAGCTGTAGAGCGTTCAACTGCACGTACAGATTGGGACTAGGAACTGCAGGAAAGAGTTTGTTTAAAGCATTCAGTCAAAGCTTGAGTTCAAAAGTTTTGACAGATGTATGAGACAGCATGGCCGCCTTACTGGGATAGTCTTTGCCATCTGGGAAGTAGTACTCTGTGAACTCAATGTGGATGGCGGGCATCTCTTGAGGAAGGTAGAGGGATTTCTTATTGCAGGAGATCATGCTTTGAGGGCTGGAGCGAGGCTGATCTGCTGTAGATACCTTCAAGATGGCAGTACAATACAGTACAAATACAGGCTATATAGTGATCGCTATAAGAATTATAACATACGTCATATTAAAGAAAAGTTCTGGGTTCAACATTAGAATTTAAGTTAAGCTCTAGCAACAGTATCTGTGGGGAAAATGAGCAAAAATCGCTTGTTCCGAAAAAGTTATTGTTCCAAAGAACAAAGAAAACCAAGGTGGCTTTGAATCAAACAAGGGTTAATAATAACTACATTTTCATTTATGGTTGAACTAGATGTTTAAGGCACTTAAAAACTCACTTAGGAATTCACAGAAATTGTGTGGGTAACACATTTTAAAAAGTGCTTTGTTAAGACTGACAAAAATACAAGATTCTTCAGACCAACAACGCGGTTTATTTCCACCTTAAGTGCATTACTGTGATCACAAAAACTGCTTTATTTAAAACCCAAGTCTACCTTATTTACTGTGGTAATCAATATTAGGCCACAAAAACTGTCGATAGCACTTCTAGGTTCAATGTGTATTTGAGTCTAAGTGCTATTTTATGAGCTTGTCTGTCTGTGTATGCCGAAGTCTGTGTCTTTATTTTTTCACACTGACCTGAAAGATGCTAAAATCCGCCATCCGCAGCACGATTGAACTGGACATGAGCTGGGCTTTGGGTTCAGACGGGGGCGAGAAGGAACTGCTTGAGCTGGTGGAGATCTTACCTGTAGAAGACACATCCACACACAGTCAGGCATCACAAATACTACAGATCTTCTGCACAAACCTCAGGTTGTGTGTGTGGCACCTCAAACGCACACCAGAGGTACCTGTCTCCAGACACCAGCAGCAGTTGGCCGTAGGAGAGAGCGGCCACAAGCCATCTGGGCCTGAGTCCAGCTCCCTAACCATTATCCCTCCACCCTGCGGTTCTAAGACACTCGACTGACAGACTGAGAACACAGAACCCATTACGCATATACCTTTCAAACTAGGACATGTTTAGCTGCTGCCAGGACACACTTAATGACAACGGAGGACGGCAAAACACTCTGAGGACTTGTGGTGATAATAGATTGTTTCTAAACATTATCTGTACTGCTATACTGATCTATAGTTGTGACACTTTAGGTAAAGGCTCTTGTACAAAGATTCTGCTACAGTCTCAGGGGCCACAGAAATAAACAGTATAGTCATGGAAACCATAGTGACAGCTTCATATGCCACACCCACAAACCTTCCACAGTCCTTTATTGACTGTGTAAATATACAGCACACAAAAAAAAAATAATAATCAATTGACACAGAAACAGGCAGTTTACAAGGTTTTTGTTTGTTGAACTTGAGGAAGAAAAATATTCTTCATATTCAGTCTTAGTCGCTTCTTGTTTAAGTGGGCGGTTCTTGGTCAGAATAAGGTGCAATGTGAACCAGACATTATGCAAATAGTCAGAAGTCTGGCTATGCAATACTATGGCAACCATAGCTATGAAAACAAGTAATTCATAAATGCTTGTCATCTGAAAGTGCTCATCCAGCCTTTGTGAAGGGCCCTTAAAATAAAGTGTCACAAATTTTAATAATAGATCCATTAATGGTACCACATCTATAAACTGACAAGCAACTGTCATGCTTCTACCACAACAAAAACCATCAAATCATATTTCCTGTTTTTAAATCACAGTAAGTGAATGCCAGCCGATCAGAATGTGTGGGCAGAACAACTCACTGTGCTGAGGGGAGCTCTGTGATTGGCCGCTGACAGCGTTTTTAAGCATGTCCACATTGGACTTAAACTCCTCCAGGAGAGACCGAACCCAGGTCTCACGGGCCTTTGTGGCTTCCCCATAATGCATCCAATGCAGACAGCCTTCACCTGAGAGACACACAGAAAGAGACAGAGAGAGAGAAAGAGAGAGAAAGAGAGAGAGAGGTATCATTTTTAATATGTAGGATACAGGATATAATGTGGACATACTGTGTTGCTGAAGCTTACCAGCTTTGTGGAAGGGGTAGTAATCTACTGTTATAGAGCTGAAAGACAACTGCATAGCCCCACTATCTAATCTCTTATTAATCCCTGCTGAGAGAAAGCATGTTTGGTTTCAGTGACTCCATACATCTGTACAGACGCTAGCACGCTTTGATGTCAGCAGAATAAAGTGTGGGCCTGGGGTACCTCTGTCCTTGACGTTGGTGTCGTCGCAGATGTGCAGGTCCAGGTGTGTGATCTGGAGATGGTGTGATGTCTCACGGACATCGTAATTACTGAAGAGCCGTGCCATAGTGGCGCTTTGATCCGCAGTTGTCGAGGCCTGCTGTGTGCGCACCTGCTGAGCTGTAGGGGGCGCCGGCGTTACCTAAAAAAGAGATTTAATTGGTAAGAGCTGGAGAGAACGACAAATGACAGGTTGTGTGGAGAACTATTAGTGGTGAAAGAACAAGAGATGCTCTCACAAACACACCTGTGTGGTGTCAGGGGCCATGCTTTTCCTCTGCGCAGCCGATTTCTCCATGGCTTCGCTGAGGGACTTGGCGTACTGCACCATGGCTTTGAGCTGAGAGTCCGTCAGAACCCACAGCAGGTCGTCCAGGATCAGAATCAGCTTGGAGGCCACAACATTACAATCTTTCATCTGACCAAAACACATGCGTGAGATGATTTCAATGCAGCCGAAATACACAGCCATAATCAAAATTCTTAATTTGATACTTTGCTTAATCTTTTAACCAAATATGTTTAATTTTGTGTTAATCAACAGCTAATCAAGGGTTTAGCAAAGTTATTGGTTCGATCCCCAGAAAATGCATGTAAGTCGCTTTGGACAGAAACGTCTACCAAATGAATAAATATCTGTGTAAAACCATATTGGTATTTATTTACAAAAGACATGCATGCCCTAATTTGTTCATTTGCTCTTACCCTCCTCTTTAAAGTAACTCTGATCTTTGATTGGTTGGTGATGAGGCGTATGGGGGCACTGACGACCTCGTGTTCTGCGCTCTGGATCGCGTCCGCTTCGATCCTGATCATCTGCCAGCTCACTTCTTTAAATGTCAGGATCTGAAACGCATCACAGCGTTACCATGGAAACGCCCATTTCACGTCTCCATAGCGCTACAGAGGTACGATGGCACGTACCTCCCCGCGAGTGGGGTCCAGGATACGAGTGTATCGGAGGTCTCCGGTGGACCAGCTGGTGTTGACGCTGTAGACCTGGAGCTGTGAGAGCTCAAAGGAGGCGTTGAAGGCTTTAGCGCTGATCCGAATCACGATGGAGTTTACTGAGAGGGAGATACCCTCTACAACCTTCTCCGCAAAACCGTATTCACTGAGAGAGGAAATAGCTCATTTAACAAACACAAACAAACACCCCATAAGAACAGTCGGAGGGAATTACAGAAAACAGAAGGACTTATGAAATGCTAAAAGAGGAAGTTGTGGAGAAGCAGAACAAAGCGAGGAAGATCCAAAGAGCTGAAACTGACCTTTGACCCGAGGCTGTTGCAATAGGTGATGGGCCGTTGGGAGGGCGGGGCTCATCACAGGTGCTCATCTCCATGACAACTTTATCCAAGGACTGAAAGACATTATTTACATCATCAATCAGAGAACATCAGTAGCTGCCAGAAATCCTGCCTCAAGGCCAAAAATGTATGCATATATCATAATTATTACAATCTGACAATAAACAAAATGTTTTTTGTTTATTGCCTTGCAATGCTTACCAGAGTGATTGGATGAGTCTTCAGTTTGGTCCATGGGATCTGAGACACACACAGAATTTAATGCAACATTGTCCTTCAATACAAGTACATAGTCATTTTTTGTTTACTGTAGCTCTGTTAAAGTACACCAAGCAATTTGCACCTTGACCTGTATGTATGAAAGAGAGTGTGTCTGTCAGTGTATTGCTGAAGGCCTCTAGATAAATATGAGAGAGAATAAGAGAGAGACACATAGAAAGAAAGAGAGAGAAAGAGAGAGAGATAAAAAAAGAGAGAAAGAAACAAATTCTCTTGTCTACATTGGTGTCATTCTGAAGCTGACAGGAGACTGTGTTGTGGGTGGGTTTCCTTCCTCACCTAGAAAAAAGGCAAACCACCCAAAAACTCCCTTTTGGGGATATTTCGGGACATCTTTACTCTTGCAATTTATTCAGCAATTATCGTTTTAACAAATTCTTAAAATGCAAATACTGTAAATGTGTGCCTGTGTAGTGGTATTCAATATATTACAGGGACTAAAATGTCCCCACAAGTTTACAAGTAACACCAGTACATTGTGACCCTGATGGGAAATTTTTGATGTGCCCATAAGGAAAGAAACCTTACAAAATTATATATTTTTTGAAAATCTAAAAATGCAGGAAGGTTTCTGAAGGGTTAGGTTTACAGTGTAAAACAGTATTTAAACAGTACGAAACATAGTATAGTAAATTGTCCTAATGTGGGACACTTAAGCTTCAGCTCTCCCTCAAACCAATGAATGCCAGTGAAATTATAAACGAATCAAAGCTGTACTGCCATGTGATCAAAGTCACATGACCTAATATTATTTGGATTTACCATGTTGGCTTAACATTGTAATATACTGCAGGTCCGAAATACAAAAAATGTCCCACATTAGGGCAATCCACCCTTTAAGTCCCCATACAACATGAAAACCAGTGATTGAGTAAGTGTCTGTGTGTGTGTGTGTGTGTGTGTGTGCACATTTTTTCCAGACTGCGTAAGGAAGTGTTCAGACACATCTGGAGCCCAGCCAGATGAGGCAATCTGTGTTTCTCTCAGACAGGGACAAAACACATCTCCACAGAACACAGAAAAGATTCATTTCCTTTCAGCTTTCACTTCCTTACCTTCCTGTATTAGAATGCAGAGGAAATGAGAGTGAAAAGAACTAACTAACTAGCTAACTAACTAGCTAACTAACTCACTCCTGAAAGGCTGAAGTGAAGTTCATTACACATACTATCCTTGACCCCTTCCCGTGTCTCCGTCAGTCATTACACAGGCGTGAGCTTCATCCGACCAATCAGCTCGCTGCACAGGGGCCGTACTGACCCTCTGCACAGCTGCAGCTATCATGTTTAATCGATACACACAATGACTTCCATTGAGAGCTCATTAAACAGCTATGCAGCTGTGCACTTCTGGAAAGGAACGGCGGTCGAGCCAATACTGACTGTGAAAACTGCATCTGACTAACAGAACATTGATAAAAACT
>JAZGTK010018547.1:0-11794 GCA_036877625.1 Ambastaia sidthimunki | reverse complement strand
GTCGCCCTTAATGATCGTGTTTACGTTATTGGCGGGTATGATGGGCGATCACGGCTGAGTTCAGTAGAGTGTTTGGACTACACAGCTGATGAAGATGGGATCTGGTACTCCGTTGCTACAATGAATGTTCGGCGAGGCCTAGCAGGAGCTACAACTCTCGGAGGTACAATTTTCACTGTGACACACATCTACCACTCATTCCCATTCATGTGGGAATTTTTCTGTACACTTCCGCACAAGTTTTTTTTGGAGTGAGCTGTGTTTCTGAAGGCTTTGTGGAACCTTCTACTTTTACTGAGCATTGAGTACGACAATACAGTTTGCACCAATTTGAAACTATGCCATGCAAACGTGTTCGGTGAGTCTGAAATATGTAGGTGGATTGAATACAAAGCAGGGTGATTTCTTAAGCTACATTGCCTAAAGCGCTTTTCTTTTGCAAGTCAGTTGACAAACCACCTTTTGCGTCAATCAAAATGTTGGCTTTTTTTGTTCCTTCTTAGACTGAGGATTTGTTTTTGGCAGATATGATTTATGTTGCGGGTGGATTTGATGGTAGTCGACGTCACACCAGCATGGAGCGTTATGACCCAAATATTGACCAGTGGAGCATGCTGGGAGATATGCAAACTGCCAGGGAGGGAGCTGGACTTGTGGTGGCCAGTGGTCTTATCTACTGTTTAGGTAAACTTCTAGAGATTCTAACTTTATAATAGAGCATCAGAATAATACAGTATTCATATTTAAAAAAAAGTTATTTGTAATTTGAAAGTATATTGAAATGACTGGAAGACATTTGTACTGAGAAACCAGAAACAGATTTTTTCCAGCTTAGGTTGACCAGCAGTACTTTAGTTATGTCATAACATTTTGTTGTTGTGGATGCAGGAGGCTATGACGGTTTAAACATCCTTAATTCTGTTGAGCGGTATGACCCTCATACAGGACACTGGACAAGTGTCACTCCCATGGCCAACAAACGCTCAGGTATGCATGCATGTTTGTTTAAACACATCAGCATTGTTTTTGAAGAAATCACAAAAAAATTTTATAATTTGTATTCTCACAAAATTTCATAATTTGTCTGTTGGTTTCTGTTGGTTGCAGGTGCGGGTGTGGCTTTGCTAAATGATCACATTTACGTTGTCGGAGGGTTTGATGGAACAGCGCACCTGTCTTCCGTAGAAGTATATAACATCCGCACAGACTACTGGACCACTTTGGCCAGTATGACCACTCCACGCTGCTATGTGGGGGCCACTGTCCTGAGGGGCCGTCTTTATGCCATTGCAGGGTAAAATGGACTTCAAAAAAATAAACTGCATCAAAAAAATAAATGAATGCTCTGATTCAACAAGATGATTTGATATCCAGCATTGTTTTTCTGCAGATATGATGGGAACTCTCTGCTCAGCAGCATTGAATGTTACGACCCTGTGATTGACAGCTGGGAGGTGGTGACTTCAATGGCTACACAGCGCTGTGATGCAGGCGTATGCGTGCTTAGAGAAAAATGAGTAAAGATTGGAGTCTGAAACAGGGGCGCTTTAGAATGATATTGGGATGCTGAAATCTGAGCTTCACTGCTCAGTGGTGCATCAGATCCCATTACTGACCTTTTATGACTTCTGCTTCTGGATCCAAGTTCTGTTGCAATCTGAGATTATCAGTCATTGTTTTCTCCTAATTGATGGTGAAAACACTAACTTTATGATGAGTGTTTTGGCAACATTGTTACCTTTTTATAAACTGTGATCGTGAGATTAACAGTTTGGTCCTTTGAAGTGCAATATAATCTCACAGAGCAAAGCAAAATGTACAGATGCCTTTTTCTGCCATGTGACAGAATCCTAAAAACTGACTGACTATAGAGAATATTGCCAGATTCATCAGGATGTGATGACACAGGTGCTGTAATTTCTCTCATTATTTGTATGTTATGACATTATTATCTTTTGACAGTTATCAGTCCCTGGCTGCTGGACTCTGCAGCCTGACGCACCCAGGATTTTTCCATTATCATGTACAGAGCCATTGGAAAGATGCCACAAAGCCAGTGTGCTGGTGTTTTATATATGTTTAATAGTGTGAATCGGTATGAACAAGAGACTTTAGCTGTGCTCTCTCTGTGAAAACTGATCTTACTTTGTCTTGTTAAGTACTGAAATATTGATCCAATAATATGAATGAAGGATGAAATGCATGGTGAATGATGTTCTGCATTGATGTATGTTGTTTTAATAGTGTGAATCTATGATAAAGACAATAAAGGAAATGTCTGTTTATCATGCAACCACCCCCCACACCTCGACAGACCTTGTTCCACCTGTTGTACTAAAGTTGCATCATTGTTAGTTTTTCTTTGAAACTGAGTTGCGAAAACTTTTAGACGTTGTTATTAAACAAAAGAAATGCATGAGGCACCTTGTCTCACCGACAAGTATGAAAATGTTATACCTATTTTCTTTCCAGGAAACGAAAGGCGGAGACGTGGCAAAAGTATTTGGTTCCTATAGCAGTTAGAAGTTTCAAACATTTAAATGTAAGGATGAGTGTTTGATTACACCAATAGCAGGACGAGGAGTGTCGTAATGCTGCTGTTGGCCAATAGCGAGACTCGACGGGCTGCGGGCGGGTATAAAAACTGAAGCGCGGACCTTTAGCGCTTTAAGTTGCTGCGTTGGCGAGGACTCGTTGCGCGTCTGCACTCGACGGAGCTTAAATCCTGCTTTTGGTGATCCTGCTTTTCCAGCGAGAAACACTTAAACAACACTTATTTTCTTAAAACTCCCGAGAAGATCAAGTCACAATGGTAAGTGGGGCTATATCTTGTAGATCTAACAGTCTTTAAAATAGTCACACGGCACAACAGTTACAAATAAGGTCAAAAGTGACGTTTCCCACCCAGATGACTTTTAAACTAACAAATTAATCTTTTGTGGCATATCTTTAACTACACCAATAGCCAACTTTTATTCATTTTGCAAATGTATTTTTTTGTCCATTTCTTCCGCATCCTCTATTTTCTTATGAAATAATGAGTGTCATCTAAGCAGGAACTGTGACTTGAAATGAAGGCGGTGTCTATACGTATCTTATATTCATGTTTTACGTGATTGGTGTATAATGTGATCCGATGCTGCGGGTAAAGAGATTCGGGAAATGCAGCAGCGGAGGTCCCCTTAGCGCGCGCGAGGCTGGGGGATGGGGGTGGACTGATGCCACTCTTTTCTCTACCAAAACTTTTAAAACATCTAATTTGTTTATTTAAAAACAGTTGCGTTTACATTTGTGCTGTTGCTTTGATGTTGGTCGCAAAGTCACTTTCTACTGTCTTCCGATATTATGCCAGAGTTCAGGCTACCGTCTCCTTCCTGTCGCCCATTTTGAGATAAAGCATGCTATATAAATCAGTCACTTTGATACTGTTAACCTGTTTTGATAACATGTGGAGTGTTTGATTTTAAACTCGTAAAGTTTAAGTGATTTACTTAACTCTTTTCTGTCTTTTAGCTGGTTTTATTTTTACAATTTGGTAATGTAATTCATTTCTAACAGCACCAGTTTAAGTTTTTCCTTAACGTCTGTTAAAGAGAACTTTAAAGTAAACTTTCAGCTAAAGCTAGGAACCAGCTACACTAGATTTAGGAATTATTCACTAGATTTGTTTATTCTCTGGCTTTTTATTAAACTGTAAAGTGATACACAAACCACCCACTAATTGCAGGTATCTGGTTCATTTGTGTGACAGGTTTGGGTGGTTCCTTTTACGCTTTACTATGACCTTTCAACAGTTTGTGATTGTATATAGTTATAGTTTCAAGCTCTGCTTCATAGGGAAGCAGTCAAACTCCAGTTAGGGCTATTTAGACAATCACTGTACTCTACTGTGTGGTTTTATAATTCAAAGCCTGCTTTACAATTGACTCTTTGTCTTGTTAAATATTATATAATATGAATCTTTGCCAAATCGACATCAAGACACTTTAATACTCTTAACACTGATAGTCTAGCCATCTTGTCTCCAGTTCTGTGAGCCTGAAGCAAGTGGTTGGGTAAGCAGCCATTTTAACACCAGTTTCTTTGTGTAGCGCGAGTGCATCTCCATCCATGTGGGCCAGGCCGGAGTGCAGATTGGCAATGCATGCTGGGAGTTGTATTGCCTGGAGCATGGCATCCAGCCTGATGGCACTATGCCAAGTGATAAGACTGTTGGTGGTGGGGATGACTCCTTCAACACTTTCTTCAGTGAGACTGGCTCTGGGAAGCATGTGCCACGAGCTGTTTTTGTAGATCTGGAGCCTGCAGTCATTGGTAAGCATTTTGAGTTTTCGTAACAGGACTTTATTAAACTGTCAATCATGAATGAAACCGGGGTCTCTCTTGTAGCCTGTGACTTAATGTTTTATGATTCCTGGTGTGTATTTGGCAACCAAATTCTGTCTTTTGAACTTTGTTCGTTACATTTTGCATAGTTTTTCATGCTAAATATTACAGGCCTATCATTAAAAGGTGTAACGTTTGTTTTTCCTTTCAGATGAGGTGAGGACAGGAACCTACAAACAGCTATTTCATCCAGAGCAGCTCATTACTGGAAAGGAGGATGCAGCAAATAACTACGCCAGGGGCCACTACACTGTTGGCAAGGAGATTATTGATTTGGTGCTGGAGCGTGTCCGCAAACTGGTATAAACTTAACATCTCATTAGATTAATTTGTTTTCATTCTCAATAAAAATACTATTTTTAGGGGTATTTTATAGCGGTATACTTAATATGTGTAACTTTCCTTCTTGATCTAGTCGGATCAGTGCACCGGTCTCCAGGGTTTTCTCATTTTCCACAGTTTTGGTGGAGGCACAGGCTCTGGTTTTACATCTTTGCTAATGGAGCGTCTCTCTGTAGACTATGGAAAGAAGTCCAAGCTTGAATTTGCAATCTATCCAGCTCCTCAGGTTTCCACTGCTGTGGTAGAGCCATACAACTCCATTCTGACTACCCACACCACCCTGGAACACTCTGACTGCGCCTTCATGGTAGATAACGAAGCCATCTATGATATCTGCCGCAGAAATCTTGACATCGATCGCCCCACCTACACCAATTTAAACCGTCTCATTGGTCAGATTGTGTCCTCCATCACTGCCTCTCTGCGATTTGATGGAGCACTGAATGTTGATCTAACTGAATTCCAGACCAATCTGGTGCCATATCCCAGAATTCACTTCCCGCTCGTCACATATTCACCCATCATCTCTGCTGAGAAGGCTTACCATGAGCAGCTGTCTGTGTCCGAGATAACCAGTGCCTGCTTTGAGCCATCCAATCAGATGGTGAAATGTGACCCCCGACACGGAAAGTACATGGCCTGCTGTATGCTGTATCGTGGTGATGTTGTACCCAAAGATGTGAATGCTGCCATCGCCAACATTAAGACCAAACGGTCCATCCAGTTTGTGGACTGGTGCCCAACTGGATTCAAGGTGGGCATAAATAAAAGCACTATCTGTAAACTAATTATTCCATGAAATGTTACTAAATTGAACTGTCTCTAACAGGTTGGCATCAATTATCAGCCACCTACTGTGGTGCCTGGTGGCGATTTGGCCAAGGTACAGAGAGCGGTGTGCATGCTGAGCAATACCACTGCCATTGCTGAGGCTTGGGCTCGTCTGGACCACAAGTTTGATCTGATGTATGCCAAGCGTGCTTTTGTACACTGGTATGTTGGTGAGGGTATGGAGGAGGGAGAGTTCTCTGAGGCCAGAGAGGATCTTGCTGCGCTGGAGAAGGATTATGAGGAGGTTGGCACAGAGTCTGTGGAGGATGAAGAAGAGGGAGAGGAGTATTAAACCTACCAGGAACAAGTGAAAGGTGCTTTAGGCTGCTGATCTGAGACCAGTTTAAAGCACTTTCCTATAGAATGTAAATTTTTAGGTTGGAAGAAACTTGGTCCTAGATAAGCACTTATAAGCAATACTTGCCTCTTCATTGCCAAGCTGCCATATTGATGTCAAATGATGTCCTTATGTATGTGGTATAAGTGTTCTGTTTCGTTCTTTTCTTTACCTCTGTTCTGTCTTATTACAAAAGTGAATTGCCAAAGACTTTCATCTGTAAAACGTTTTTGTCATACACCTGCTGTAACTAATGCAGTTTCAAAATAAATTGTAAAATGTCTGTTGTATGCGTTTACCTGAGAGTTGGTCATTTGTATTTTAATCTCTAAAGGAAGATGTGTGGCACCCACACACAAAGTATTTGACTCATGGAGCTTGCAAAATGTTGCTTTCAGATTCTTTTGCTCCATAATGTAGTTATTGCATCTACCAGCAAGGATTAACTGCTTGTACTAAAGTTCTTGGGGTTAAATGAAGCAGTAAGTACATGTGTACTGGCAACTGAAAGGATAAATTAAGATTAACAAATGTGAAGAGACTGTGAACATGTGAAAATATGAACAGATTGATGGGCACTACAGTTAAGATTTTTCAGAGGGTGATGATTTCTGCACAAGCTCCATTAATACCTCATGAGACATAAACTGGCCTGGAGTAAGTCTAAATGTAATCTATAGTCGGCTCACATCCCTTACCTGTTCGAATTATGTGCAACAGCTTGGCCTTCATAATGACATAATTGTGTAAAATGTGGTACCTACAGTAAATGCATTAATGTAATGGAATACACATTTAATTACAGGCCATGTTTAATATGCAAAACAATTTTACCTGCCCCTTTCTAGCCACCACTGGGGGTTTGTCCCTGGGTCATCTGCTATATTTTAGTTTTAATCATTACGAAAAGTGTTTACAAGTTTTAAGAATGCACCTGATTTTTTTTAAATCGTGAGCTTTGTGTTGCCTAGTTTACTACAACGGCCCCTCCCTCGTGTATCCCGTCACACTATCAACAACAAATATGCTTGTCCAATGAGCAGCCGCCCTGAGTCTATTTAAAGAAGTAGTCCCGGCTATTTGCGTATTATCAGCTGTCACCTGCACGTATTCTTACGCGGAGGTAAACAGTGGGGCGGAGCGAGACGGCTGACGGGTTAGAGCGCGTGCTGTGTGGTAGTAAAGAGACGCAGATCTCATGAAGTTCATGAAATTGTGCGGCAGTGAAACGTTTGTTGATTTGTTGTCTTGTGCGTTTTCATATTTGGTCTATTTATGTTTAATTCTTCTGCTTCCTTTAATATTGGCTGGTATATGTAACATGAACCTGACATTGATACATTTTCTTCAAGTATATAAAGCAGTTATTCTTAACACTTCGATTTACACCGCTCAACTCCTAATCTGATTCTTTGAGTAAATGCTGAAAATACGTTTTAATGTCTTTGAGTGTGTACAAATGTCTACCAAAAGCATTGCAGTTATTTTGAGCTGTTACCGTTATGCATAGACAACATAAAATGTCTTTACTGTGCGACACAATAAACTGAACATACCATGGTCGCTTTTCCCCTTTAAACTGTTTATTCAAAGCTCAAAATGAGTGGACATGTTTGCCTCGTATCTAGTTTTTTGAGCGGATGTGCTCTCAGCCTAAGAGCAGTCACGTCACGGTGAGTGTGGATGTGTGCGTGTGTTGATTGTTCGTGTGTTGTTCAAGTGTTAGCCGGACTAAGGGAGTAACGTACGGACGGACCGTGTTGTGGATCTCAGGAAGTTTTGTCTCGTTTCGCTGAGCGACTCGATTCTGCTCCGCTTCACTCCGGAACCGGACCTGTAGGATGACCCAACCGGGCCCGGTCGAGTTTACCCCACCGCCGGAGTGCCCGGTGTTCGAGCCCAGTTGGGAGGAATTTGCCGATCCGTTTGCGTTTATCAATAAAATCCGGCCCATCGCCGAGAAAACTGGGATCTGCAAGGTTCGACCGCCTCCGGTGAGTGCTGTCCGGACGGGTTGGACCGGGCCAGATCTGCGGAGTGATTCTGAGTTCGGTTTAAAGGGAAATGTCCCAACATGGCGGCGCAGTGACAGTACTGCCGAACCGCTTTGTGTGAACCTATAGAATTAATATCAGTACAACTTTTATACCTCGAACCTTTGTGTGCACGACCTGTGGATGTTTATGATCCGGAGTTCTGACCCACGGGCGAAATAATTGTGCTCAGGATGGGCAATGTGTGATGATATACAGGAAAATGTCTCTATATGGCAGTCGTGTGTGTGTGTAGATTATGGCCTGGTTCAGTTCTATTAGTTGGTAAACGTCAGGTTTACTTAGTTTGGTTACATCTTTGGCGGTGTTTATTGTTGATATTTTGGGTTATTGATTTAGTCGTATTATTCTCAAGATTTATATTAAGTTGTTAGTGCTGGTGTAATTGTTTCGGTATATTTGTTGTTGACATTGCATTGACGTTTGCAAGCCTCAAGTAGAAAACCCAGTAATTTACAAGGTTTATAAGGAGTTCAACATAGTTAAATGAAAGTTTAATATCTTTAGATAGAATGAAATATCGAGATACCTGCAAATGCGGAAATAAACCTTTCCTTTCATTTTCACCTCAACACAATCACTTTATATATTTACAGTTAAACCTTATTTACATGTATACTGCGTTTAATCAGTTTCATGTGTTAATAGAATATGTAAATGTAAACTAAGTTGTGTAATTATATCAATATATATATAATGTTTTCTAGATAAATTTATTCTTTTGACCAAATGTGGTTATGTGCGGATTAATTGGTTACTGTTTCATCCGGCAGTTTAAGATCATTTACAATTATGAAATGACCCGGTTCATACCAACGGGGTCAACGTGAATCCGAATTGATTCTCAATAAGACTGACCCAGTTTAAAGTGTTTCGATGGTTCTCATGGCGCCCTTACAGGTTTAGGAGATGGTATATATGAATTATCAGATATTATATAATAAAGATATGTAATAAATCCTTTTTTCTTCATTTTCATGTTTGTGGACGTTTGGAGACAATTACAGGCTGTATAAACAATATTTTATTTATTGGCACAATCTAGAGTTTTTATCTTTATAATCTTTCGAAAACCTGACAGATTTGCTCTCTCGTTGCGCTTTAGACCAGAAACGAACGGTCTTTAAACTCGCTGGTTTTGTTTTAGGTTTTGTGTTTGATATATGATCCGGTTTCTTGTGTGAATCTATTAAACTCGCAGCTACGTGACGCGATTCACGCAGAAGGTCGCACGTGAAGGGAAACTGTAATTGCATTAAACTAGCGATGATTAACTGGTAAAATATCTCCAACTTGGTTATAGACCGACGTCTTCGCATTATTAACGTTATTAATATTCATAGACCAATATTTGGGAGGTTTTTTAAATCCTAAAAAAAGGATTTTACAGCTCTCGAAGGCTTGAAGTGATGGAAATTGTTTCATATGGCCTCTTGCCGTACAACATAAATAGTCCGCAAACATATTTACGCCCAGGATCCTTACGCGTCTTAAACATTTACACAGCGTGAAGCTGTTCATAGGCTCGGTTCGGCCCATATGCTAGTCACGAACCCAATGGATGGATGAATTTTCCGGGCCGGGCGCGTCCTCCATGTTGCGAGCTTTGGAGTGAATAAACCATCTGGCCATTTTGTCTTTCTTTAACTCTGCTGGCTGAAGAGCATTTGAGAAAATGTTATGTTATGTAGACATAATATATTAACATAAGAAGAACTAACCTTCAGTTTATAGATTTTGTGTGGCTGGGCTAGTATTTAGATTGTGTACTGTTGTTGAATTGTGATTTTTGTTGGGCAGAAATCTGTGTGTTATGCCTATGTGCATAAGCACTGATCTCCACTATCTACTGTTGGGTATAGCTGTGGTGTGATGTCTTGGGCTGTGAGTTGCTCATCAAATACAACCTTGGTTTATTTTATGTGTTGCTGTTTCCTTGTTTTTCTAAATGCATTTGTAAACACTGTGTTGCATGCGCTTATGGGAAGCTGTGCATCCCTCTGCTGAAGACAAAGACAATGAGCTCAAACTGAACAAAAATGCTGGTTGCACTGTTCAACCATCTACACCAGGTGACCTATATGTGTGCATGAAGATGTGCTTCATAGCTTAAACAACAGTGCTTATAAAGTTCCTTTATCAATCTTATTTACTCACAGTATAAAAGTCTTATCTGAACACAAAGGAACGGTCCCCCTCTAATAAGAAGCACCATGTTTGACTCTGCCTGCAAACACATGGGGGCCAAAGTCTTGCCTAATGAATTGTCTTAGCTAAAAACCAAAAGATAGAAATAGGGACAGACCTGCTTGCTTTGGTGTCCGTGACATTGTGTTAATGAGCTATAGAAGCTTGGTTCAAGGTCAGAGTCTGAGGTTTGAATTTGCTTTTGACAAGAGTGAAGGTTGTTTTTGTGAAACATTTAACTGGATAATAGACATTAGAATGTTTTATGTAATTCACAAAGCTCAACACAGTACTAGCTTCCTGGTCTTTACTGAACTTTAGTGCTTAAGTTAGACGTGGGTTTAGTCTGAGACAATGTTGCGTAGTGAAATGGATTAAAAACTGTAAAAATAAGATAAATGTAAATGTGTAATTTTTAATTTGTTTGTGTTCAGGACTGGCAGCCTCCGTTTGCATGTGACGTTGAAAGACTTCATTTTATTCCCCGAATCCAAAGACTCAACGAGCTAGAGGTAATTTTACACTGTGTGTGGGGGTTTACTTAAGCATAAATTGTGAACAAATTTGTACCCAAAAGTCAGCAAAATTTGACAAATCTGTGCAAAACTTCCTTTTGGGAATGTCCTTATTTGTAAAAACACTATAACAATTTATGAAAAAGTTTTTCTATTAAGGTTACAGTGTGGGGTTAGGTTATATTGTTTATGTCTATCTGTGTGTAAAACAATAGAAGTCTATGGAATGTATTTAAGTCTATGGAATGTCCCTGTTTATATAGATAAGACTAGTATATAGACATGTATGTGTGTACAGACAAGTAGTTTCCTTGTCGTAGGGTCAGTGTTTTGCATGCTTGTCAGCAGAATTAGTTTTTTTTTTTTTCAGATGTCTGATAATGTCACCATCTCTGACATGCTTAATTATTAACACATTTCATTCATAATGTTGCTGATTCTTGATTCCTGTTCTGCCACCCACTCACCCCCTCCTACCCCTACACTCTTTCTGTCACCCCCTCAGGCTCAAACCAGAGTCAAGCTCAACTTCTTGGACCAGATTGCTAAGTTCTGGGAACTACAAGGATGCACACTCAAAATTCCACACGTGGAGCGGAAAATCCTCGATCTGTATCAGCTCAACAAAGTGAGTTTGTACAATGGCAGAATATTTACCTGTAGTTTTATGTAATTATCTAAACTGATCTACAAAGCATTTAGGCTTATTTATTTTGGTTAGTTATTGCGTGTATTACATAAGTTCCTTTATATTATGGAGATCTAAAACCGGTTACTCATCTCTGTGTGTCAGAGTAATTCATGTAACCACTGGGTTGTTTACCATTAACCAAGAGAAATTAAAATAATGATTGTTTTTATAGCACAGGTGCCATTAACTCTCTATTTGACTCTCGTTTGTTTCTTTTTCAATCTGTCAGCTGGTGGTGGATGAGGGCGGGTTTGATATTGTTTGCAGAGATAGGAGATGGACAAAGATTGCCATGACGATGGGTTTTGCCCCAGGCAAAGCTGTGGGGTCACACCTGCGAGCCCATTACGAAAGAATCCTGTACCCCTACAGCCTTTTCCAGTCTGGAGGAAACCTGCTGGTGAGTTCAACATATAGATCAGAACATAACAGGCACTGGGCATTAACATTT
>JAZGTK010018546.1:0-11795 GCA_036877625.1 Ambastaia sidthimunki | reverse complement strand
GGGAGAGGTGGCACTGAAGGAAAATGGGGTCATGAATGTTCAAGAATAAAAGGTGCTACAGTATGTGCAAACTAATGTGTGTGCAGTGTGTGTGTGGCTACCCCTGCCTCTACATCATCTAAAGATCCCTGGGTCATTCCTTGCCAGGCTGTCTGACAGGTGCGCTAGAGTGAACGCAATGTCACGCTGTAATTGTACATCCCCGTTATGTCAGCGTGTAATTGAGCACACAGCCTTTAAAGGGCCTGCCAAACACACACACTTCTGAGTCAGTGAGCAGGACTTCACTAGCATCCCGCTCTATGGCTTTATTGACACTGACAAAACTGTGAAGCTATATACAATACATAATCTCAGATAACTAGATAGGGGGTTTGTTAATAGCAAAGGATTCTGGGAATACTGCCATTGTGGTTAATGGCTATGGACATTAAGAGCGCAGGATGTAACTCATCTAATTAGCGAATGTGATGTGGAGTCTTCTTTCTTTCTTTCTTTCTTTCTTTCTTTCTTTATTTATTTCTTTATTTCTTTATTTCTTTATTTCTTTATTTCTTTATTTCTTTATTTCTTTATTTCTTCTGCCTTATTTCTGTGCCTCTATTGATTTTATTGTGACCTTTACCTCTCTCTTTCTCTCTGTTTTCAGTTTGTTTACCGGTGCCTTACTGGGATGACAAATACTTGTACACTTGTATTGCCAAAGCGTTTACAGTGGGGCTACAAACAAAAAAAACAGTGAAAACCAATAAAATCAGCAGTGCAAAACTAAATACATAATGTAAAATATAGAAAACATATACAATGTATACTTGACAGGGTAGGTCAAAAGAGTAGTGATAAATAATAATAGCAATGTAAATTACTATTAAATTAGTAAATAAGCATAAACATTTAAGAGGAATGCATTATTAATAAAAATACAGTATAAGATAGTAAAATGGAGCTCTCTCTCATTCTCTCTCTCTCTTTTACTGTCTCACAATTGCAGATCCTGTATTTTCTTTCTCTCTTCCGAAGCCCTTTAACTATACTCAGCTCTTTTCCTCCCTGCTTCCGCACTGCTCTGTCATTCTGGTTTATAAGGCGACGACTGATTCCCCTCATAAGAGCACCACGGAGAGAATAACCACCTTAATCGTATTTGATCAGGGAAATCTTAGTATTGCATATCTGCGGCTAGCTTAAATAACCAGAAGCACAGTGGCTCCAATATAAGGGACTGGACCTTTAAAAGGCTCTCTGGGTTTTAAGTTCCAGCAGTCTGAATGAAGGAATTTGAGATGAATATGTCTCTGGATGTAACATAAGCAGTTTTATAATGGTGTAGCATATATCCTCTCTTACATATGAACATATTAAATGTTCCTCTTCCTCAAAATTTGAATGGGAAAAGGAAGTTCTTTTATCTAATTGGGTTGATTAACCAAATATGAATAAGTATGAATAATTTATTTGCTTTGCAGAACTGGAGAGATTTTCTCAGTGAATGAATACAATGAATTCCCCCTATTCACCAATGCTGGAGGTATTAGAATTAAATTTTGAGGAACACTCACGTTTAGCAGAATTGTGAGCTTTTGTGAGCTCTCCATGTATGCAGCTGTAATATGATGGAGTTTGTGTTTCTACCAGTTTACTCCTCAGGAGCAGTTTTGCTTTATATTTGTCTTCCCTAGCGCTGTGGGACACCGCACCTGCTGCTTTAGCCAGATTTACACCTAGCGAGTTAATATCTACCATGCCACCTTAGTGTCTTGTCCACAGAGTTAGTCAGTGTTGTGGTTGCCAGGTCTGTGACCAGGACAGGGATCACTACGGCCATTCTGGGGTTTAGAGAGTTAGCCCCAACTGTGTGTGCCACTGTTGCCAGGTTTGCGGTTTCTCAAGAGACGGATGGCTGCTGCTAATCTAATGGATATTGTTGTTGTTGTCTATCAACATCAGAGTATAAAACCAGCCTGCTGGATCTCTAAGGACTAGCCTGATGTGGGCAAGCACACATAAACACACACACGTAGACATAGACACACACACACTTACTTCTCTGTAGTAGGATATAGCCTGTTGTTTATCTCCTGTCCTGCTGGGGCTCTCAGCCAGCATTGCCATGGAAATGGGGCCCCTGTGGGTATGGGGGAGTGAGCTGCGGGGGTGTGTGGAGCTTTGCTGCCCACTTACCTAACCGAGTGTCAGACACACAACAATAATGATAGATGCACTCATTGAATGCCACATGCTGTCTATACTTAATGCCATGGTGTCTCAGTAGGCAGTAAGCTGTTTCCAGATATGAAGTGCTCTTACGTTTGAACCCAGCCTCACCCAGTCACTATAGATTCTAGATCAATACTCACTCTTGGTGTGAAGCTAGCTCTCTCTTATTTTTTCTCTCTCTCTCTCTCTCTCTCTCTCTCTCTCTCTCTTGCTTTCTGTCCTGTCTTACTCATGCATCCACACACTTCCTCTTCTCCTCTGGGTTAAAAGGAGGTTTAATGCCACTGCAGTCTGTATGTTTTCTTTCTGTTCTATTAGTAAATTGGGCCTGATTGAGCAGGTAATTGAATACTGCTTTAAATATGCATTAGAAAGACTTAACATGTACAGAAGTGTGTTTCCTTTAATCAAATTATTGTCCCTCACTTCATTTCCGCACAGACTCAAGGTGCACAGACAGCGTGAGCATTTTTAGACTGATGCTGTCCATGTTGTAAGATCGGAATTAAATGAGGCAATTGATTAAACATGGGATGGTGTTTGTAAGTCTCTAAAAGGGAGACTAATCTCAATGCTAATTGTCATTGGAAAAGCAAAGATAGTGATATAAACCCTGTAGCCAGTGTTCTTAAACATTGTAGCTGGCTTTAACTGGTCCAAACTGGTCACCAGCTGGTCATACTAACTAAAGTTGGGCAATCAGCTAATTACCAGCTTGGACCAGTTAAAACCCATCTACCTTGTTCCAAAACACAGCTTGCAATGAATTTTCCAGCAGCTTAAAGGGACAGTGTGGGAAGTTTGGGATTCATTTTCTATGTATTCGTTGCATGTCTTGGGATATTTTGCATGCACACATAGTGCTTGTCTTTTTAGTTATGGCAGTCTTGCATGGCACATTTAGAGTTTAGAGGCCCATCCACCAGACAGCGCTAGAAATTGGGCGTGTTTGTATAAAAGACTTGTCATTCACTCAATTCATGCACATCAGTCATTTGTCAAGTAAAATTACTTGTGAACGGCTGAGTAAAGAAACATTTAATTGTAGAAGAATGTGTTTGCCAAATGCCTGTTAACCCAATGCAGTGTTTTCTGTGACATGTTTTTATGCATATGTGTCCCATTTAGTAAGTCTGCATGTGTTGGTTTGTGCTTGTCCTCGGGCATTTGTATTTAAATGTGATCTGTACTCTAAGCTACCCTCAACCTCCATCATGTTGTAAATGTTGCCTGTTATTGTTGCGTGCCACAGCTTTATCACGTCCTAAACTTGACTGTTTGACCAGCCCACTGCCACCATTTCTGCCAAAATACAAACAAAAGCAAGCACACACTTCTCACGCAAGGTCTCTGTGACCACTGGGGCTAGAATCAATTTCCTGTGTAGAGCTCAGAATGTGTTCTGGTGCTCCACCCACTGTTTTCTTCCTTTCCTCTTTTTCTCTTTCTCATCTTTCAGTCGACATAAAGACCTATGAATTGTCTGTTGCAGGGATATTACTCCTGTCCTGGCTCATCGCAGATAATGATGAACCAATGCCAGTTTTCTCTTTCCCGACTATCACGCTTGTTTCTTCTGCCTTTGAAGGGATGTGCAGGACAAATGCAATCTGTCTGCTGACTGCTTTATTAGGGCATTTATGGACAAATTCACCAAACAGATAAAACCAACTATTCTAATGGGATTTCAGTATGAAAACATTCTTGGCATCACTTGATTTGCATTATTCTGTTATGGGGGCAAATGTCTGTTGATGTATCCTGTTGTGAGGACAAATAGATAAAAAGATAGTAAATGAGGCAAGATAAGCAATAAGGAATGATGAATGATTGGAAAAAGAACTCAAGAACCATATGAAGGATTAACACAATATAAACAGAATGTAAAGTAGAAAAAACAACAGAACAAAATGTCTGAGGGAGAAAATGTGACAGAAGGTGGTATTACAGTGACAACAATGAGAAAATGAGACATTAGTTTCATGCATTTGGCAGACACTTTAATCCAAAGTGACATACAGTACATTCCAGATATACAGTTTTTGTGCTCCTTGGAAATCAACCCACAACCTTTGGGCTGCTAGTGCAATGCTTTACCAATTGAACTACAGGAATTCTGAGTTCTTAACTGATAAGGTTTTCTCCAGCACAGTATTGACTAGTAAAGGATTACATGTTAAATAGTGCAGCTACACTATTCTCAGAGCTATAATCAGTTTTAAAAAAAAATATTTTCTTCATTAGTGATTACATGTTAAACTAATTTAGTCCAACTATAAGTTTCTAGTTGTCCTGCAGATTACACATATCCCATTTCAGCGGCAAGACTTTGTTTAAATCTTCAGGTGAAACTAGATTTTAGTTGGTTTAGGTTTTATTAGGTTTTAGCTCTTAGTTGTCTTTAAGCTTAGTTGAACCTACTCATAATCCATTTGTTTAGCAGGTAAGAAGTAACAATTCATGTTACCCTCTCCTGTGCCATCAATGAGTGAATCTTCTACTGTTACTGAGAGCATGATGAGAGGAAGGACTTTGCTGGAGTCAGCGTTTATCTGAAGCAAGTGTTTGGTAATGTATTGAGAGGCTGATAATAAGCAGGGGAGGAACACATTGATTGAACATTGATTTAACGTTGATTTACAGTCTGCATTGGAGTGGTGGCATTATTAGCCTGCTCAGCTTGACTTTGTGCTGTTTTTCTCTTTTTTCCTTACTCTGGGGCGGCATTGATTACAAGACTTGCTTTCTTCTCAGAGTTGGTGTGTAAGTGTGTGTGTGTGTAAAGCAACTGTAAAACAGGCAACTGCAGAATCAAGAGGGAGCTACACTTTGTTTGAAAGGAAAGGAGTTTTGTTCCTTTAGACGGTTTGTCTGCTAGCATATACAGCAAAACAAGTTAGAACACGGCATCAAAACATCTAGTCAAAGCTAAAGACTTAAAACATAAACATTTGTTCAGAGTTGAGATTATCACACTCAGAAATGCACTGTTAACTTTTGAGATAGCGATGAGACACATTTTAGATTAAATAGATGGACGCCCATTTTATTAGCATCATATTGTTCATGGATATTATACTTTTTCTACTTAGAATGGATGAGAGTGTTTTACAACCATAAACACATCTTTTAACTTCCTCATACCTACTATAGCATTCTGTACCTGTTCTGCAGGTGTATTTTAGTAAGTATGCCTGAGATTATACTTCTTATAAATTGGAGATCAAGGGGGAAGCAGAACAATTTACAGAGCAGGAGCTTAATGCCTCTGTTGTATGAATGCATGCACAGATGGATGGATATGCAGTCATTGTAACAGTTTAAAATCATCATGGAAACAATGGACAGTGTGTGAAACTAAAGGACAGTGAGAGAAATAGAGTGACAGGTGGGTGTATGACAGAACACATTGGACCAGCTATCTGTCATAGCGTTGGGTTGTGCTGTTGTTGTGTGTGTGCATGGAGCTGTGCTTTCAGTTTGACTCATGAGGAAGTGTTGTGCATTGCTATAACCACACTTTAATCTTGCATCTAAAGCACTCATGCACATACTAACATTAGGTGTTAAAATGACAAAACCATGCAATCAATCTTCTGCACCTATCCTCATATTCATCTGGTCTTTATAAAACATACTTTTTATAACATACTTCTACAGGAATTACAGGAATTCTGAGTTCTTAGCTGATAAGGTTTTCTCCAGCACTGTATTGACTAGTAAAGGCTTACATGTTAAATAGTGCAGCTACACTGTTCTCAGAGCTATAATCAATTTTAAAAAATAGTTTATTCATCAGTGATTACATATTAAACTAATTTAGTCCAACTATAAGTTTCTAGTTGTCCTGCAAATTACACATATCCCATTTCAGCAGCTAGACTTTAATTCTTCAGGTGAAATTAGGTTTAGTCCAGGCCTTTGGTTAGAGCACTTAGTTGTCTTTAAGTGTAGTTGAACCTACTCATAATCCATTTGTTTAGCAGGTTAGCTTTATTAGGTTTGTTTAGTAGGTATGAGGAAGTTAAAGTTTATGGACTTTATAGAACATACATTTTGTACCACCATTTCTCCTCCACTATCCCTCATATATTGCCCCTTTATGCTCTATTTCTCTTTTTTCTTGTATCATACTATCCCAGTTTACATCTATAATGCATGTATCTGTGCTGCTTGTACCTGCTACAATGCACCTGAGAATTAAAAGCCCTGGTAAGGTAGATCTCAGTCAAAACAATCAGAATCTAGTTTCTCAGGATAGATTGACTGATCTGGGATCAGTCCATCTTGTGCTTCCCTCTAACAAGCTCAGGTAAAGGTTGGGTGAGAGGTTTTATGGCAAGTTTATAGGTGAGCAAATTGAAACATTAATAAAGTAAACTTTAGGTGCTTGCAGTATCAGGTTTACCTGTGGAGGTCAGCAGTGGGTTGTTGTTTTTTTTGAGCCATGTTTCACTGATGGGATTATGACATACGTGACCCCAAAAGGTAATCCCAGCATGCAACAGTCAGGTAGAAAAGGATAGAGCTCATTAAAATACGCTCACAGTACAAGCCGCTTATGCACACAGGGGCTTTTATTGAGCAACTGTGCCAGCTGAGCAGAAAAACTTCCTGGAGTATCTCCCAGTTTATATTCCCTGAGATACACGCACACACACACACACACACACTCAAGGTATTTTCTGCTGAAGTTTTATCATTTCTTGTGAAGTTAATTTGCAGGTTGTGGGGTTTTGTATGTCATTGACTTACAGTAGCAGAAGTTCAAAACTTATATGGGCCTACTTAGAGGTAAAAGATTATAAATTGCTAGGTTAGATCTCATGTACCAGTAATATGTGTGGGAGGATTTTATGTGTGTGTGTGGGAGAGCTACGATTTGGTGCCTGCTGTTTTCAATGCATTAATTAGATGTTGAATAAATAAGACTGTACAAACTAATATATTGCTTAGAAGACTTAGATCAACTGATGTCAGTTGAGTTTTGACATGAACATACGTACTTCGAAAGGCCTTTTACATATGTCTAATTTAATCTATAATTTTTTATTACAATTTATAGCAAGTTGCTTTGAGTTATTTGCTTTTGCTGCAATGACAGCATGACAACCTGATGATCCATGTTATCCCAGCAAGATTTGCATCCAGCATCTAATATAGCATCTAATGTATTTTAGTGGAAGCAACGATGTCCCAGGAGTAGTTGCCACAATGCCACAGCATTGTATCATTTGATTAGTAACCTAGAAATCTAAATTGCTTATTATTCACTTTTAAGTGTTTATTTGCTCTAAGTATACTGCTAACCTTTGTCCTGTTCCATTTAAATACATGTTATTCACCAAACTAGTGAAAATATTTCTGCATTTGTCAAACATTCCATGAACATTCTGTGGAAGTTGCCCAAGAGCATGATGTGTATGTTTATGTGTGATGCTTGTGTTCCCTTCACCTGCTCAGTGCCTCAGCTCTGTAGCTCTGGGCATTTTGAGGTTGAGAGAGAAAGCCTGAGACAGAATCTTAAGAAGTGAGATATTTGATTTGATGTAAGACCATCTGTGGCTATTGATTTCTATTTCTTTCCTCAGGATGAGTGTCGTTTTTAAAGTCATTTTTCACCTCAGGCGATTAAGCTTGCTGTGTCCCTTTTTCTGAATGCTGTCTGTTTTCTTGTGGAAGTGTCTGTTAATGTGTGTGTTTGTGTGTGTGTGTGTGTGTGTGTGTGTGTAGGAGAAAGAGAAAGAATAAGAAGGTGGAAAAGACAAGGTGTGTGGGGGTTTTACTGTGCCTAGCAAATATAAAATATTTATCAATAGTTAAATATTTTAAGGTGCTAACATACACAAACACAAGCAAACAAAAAAACACACGTCCCAAACTGAATCCTATGCTTGACTTACTGTATCACTGTAGAACTCTAGAGGTGATGAGCAACAATATCTTTTCCCAACAATACCAAGCTATTATAACAGATGTCGTCCAATTCGACAATTGGTTTAACATTATTAAGGCTGTTGAATGCAGTACATAGCAGCAGCGAGTTTCCGTTCCATTTTCAATGTAAGACATGCGACGATAATACGGAGGTGGCACTAAAAGGGCTTCATTTGCCAAACTGGTTGGCGAAACCCTGCATCTCATGTGCATGGCAACCCCTTGTATACACAAGCATGATCACATGCAAACCTTGCCACCTATCACATAGTGAGTAAAATGTTTTAGTTCTGTATGTGGTTAGCCTTACATGCTGAAATTCATTAATTATATTCATTAATTATAATTATATTATTATATTATATAAACTTCTTCTTTAAAGGTTAAACATAGGCCAGGACATTTCAGCTTTTGTCAGCCAGGGGTTAGGATGTATGTTTTACACCTTTATGGATGTAGGTAAGAAATTAACAGGTTAAAGAATAAACAAACAGATTAAAGCTCTTTACAGGCTCCCAGCTATTGACAAAGACAAAGACTGTGGCTGTACGACTCTATCAGGGAGTCTGTCTCACTAAACCAGTCAGCCTGGCTGGATGAAGTCACAAATAAGCAAATAATGTTTAGAGGGTCGTTGCTCCTGTGGCAGTCACCATCATTCTCCTTTATGGATGTAAGGCATATGGAGAAAAGGCACAACGGTGCGATGGCCGCCTATCAAATCCACTTAGAGAATGAGCGGATAAGGGGACTTACTGGGCTCATCTTTTGTTTGCCCGCTCCTGTGTGTCTGGATCCCACTGCGAGCACGATATAATCCCATCAAAGGCAAAGCCCAGTCACCCCTGTATCTACCAGAAGGACCACTGATTATTGAACAGAAGATTAGAATTACACAGGCAACAGATTGGGACAGACTGCAGAACTTCAGTCCAAACAAGTAAATAAGTAATCAAACAGATGAATGGGAATTGGTAAATACAGTGAATCGACACATGAAAGAAAAATGGAAACCCCTGTGCCTAAAGTCCAATGCACTTTCCGTGAATTTTGCTGAATGTTTTATGATCTGAATGAAATGCTGTTCATGTAGGATTTTTCTTTTAAATGCAAGATTTTGGTTTTCACCAACTAGCTCAATATTCAGATGGTCTGATCTAAGTGTAGATGCTTAGATTCATCACCTATGTCTTCTAAAGTTCTGGCTGCATGCAGGGGGCTTAGATTCATCCCCAAATCCTGAGGATGGACAAAAGATAATGAAAGATAGAACAAGAGGTGGAGAGGGGCTTGTAAATGCCTAGTCACACAGTGTTGTTTATTTAGCATGTCATGTATATTCAGATATGATGAATAGTTTTTTTCAATGGCTTTTCTTTGGTAGGCTGTGACCCAGCGAAAAAGAATCCTAAATGACATTGAAATAACAACATGCAACAAACCATATGATTGCATGTAATTAGGATAGCAAAATAAATAGGTTTATCAGCTTTTTAAAGACAGGAGAAAACACTTTCCATATGTTTTGTTGGTGAGATCAGATGCTTTTCATTCAATCTTTGCTGCAAACTAAGGGTAGGGCTACACCAAACACCAAAGACACCATCAACACCAAAGATGTGGTGCCTGGGATCGCTTGTAGAAAAGTTGCATACTGTGGCTGTCTGCCAGCTAGCGTGTTTCCTTTGCGCTTGCATGAGAGAACATAACTCTCCCATACCAGCAGGTGGCCGTAGTCTGCATTCAGCATTCAAACAAAGAAACCAGAAACGCTAGTACGGTGCACATACAAAGGAAGCAGCGTTCATTATTGATGGATTTGTGTAGTGTCTCTGCATTCCTTCTTTACTCTGTCTTTGGTTTACTTTCTTCAGTTCTGTTTTTTCTCATGCACTCATTTGCTGAGCTGAACAGCCAATCAGAGTTCTCCTTCCTGCCAAAGAGCTCCACCGTCAATCTGACATGCAGAATTGGCAGAGAAACAGCTGACAGCATTCGACTAGAGCCAACGGTATGAAACACACCGACAAAACCAAACTGCTAACTGATGCTCATAAACCACCCGATATTGGACTTAATAGGTTAGTTAGTAAATTCTGATCAAATACAGTAAGGCTGATCCCAGCATGGACAGGCTGCATGCAATGTCTTTATGTTCATGGTTTGGTCTGCTGTTTATGTTAATAGCAAGACAATTTAATGTTTAATTTCAACTCAGTTTTATTTATTGCATACAATAATTTGTTTGTGTGTTTGCTAGCCTCCACCACGATTGGTTAAGTTTAATTTCCACAATTTCTTATCATTCATGTCCATCCTTCTGGATTTTATGAAAAGGCTGGTGTTATGAGGCCCTCATGCATTTGTATGTTACAGGAGCAGCACATTATGCCCTGTAGAGATTCTCTCTTGAGTCCAGCATGTTGAACATTCACTCATGCTGTCACTCAAAGCTGTCACCAAAGGCCATTTGAGAGGTCACACTGGAAGGCTTCGTGCATCACCATTACAGCTCTGCCTGTGGCTGTGTGATACAGTCAGGTCAGAATGGGCAAAAGCTTCCAGTGTCTCCTGTCCTCTCAAACATCACAATGAGACAGACACAAGCTACACTTCTACAACTTTATACAATGTCAAAACTATGCTGCAAAACACAATTTTCTGCTCCAATTTCTTCCTTTCTCTTTTCCATTTGTTCTCTCTCCTTTTCTTTCACTGACCTGTCTTTGTTTAGAATTGTCTTTCTCTCACTTTATTCGAATTATTATTACACCCTGTTTACACTGAAAGTGAGCAGTGTGACACGACGCGACCTGATATGATAAAAATAGCTGTCTCTCATTATAATCAATGACGTTGTTGCAAGCATATGGTGACACTGTGTTAGCCTTTTGGCCACTTCATCGTTCTCTCAGGATTTTCTGGTGGTCTGTTTTCTGTTCTCTCCTTTCTGCTGTTCTGTCATGTCTGGCTGGTGACAGAAATAGTTCTTTGGTCTTATTTATTTCCTGGTGCTAATTGGTGGTAATCAGGACTAGAAGAGGCCTACTGATTAAAACAAAAAACAAAGTAATTCACGTTTCATGTTTGATCTCTAGCCAATCCAAATGGCTATGTAATTATTTCTTTCTAGTTTTGGGGATTAAAGTTAACTCAAATTGTTGTGTATGTGTGTAAATTGTTGTGTGTGTTGTCAGTATGCCAGGGTGAGACTGAGATTTGATTGTGCCCCACAGTCGAAACCACTGCATTTTTGAAAGACCACACTAAGTGATTACAGGATAAATGCTATATTGTTTTGCTATCGATAAGTGATAAACACTTATGCTAGAATGTAGCTTTGAGGTCTACGATCCACAGGGAGGCAATATGAACTGCCCCTCAATGTCTTTTTAACAAGGCTCAGCGCTGAACCCCCCATCTGTCTGCAAAGCATTGTATTGGCTAGTTCTCAGAGGTCATCAGTAGCCATGCTGGGTGGCGACTGGCTACCTGCAGTATCTCTTACTGGCATGCCAGACAAATTATCTTTTTCTTCTTCTCACTCTGTTTCCCCTTTTCTTATTCGCACACCAGCTGAACTTCACAGTTTAAACAGTGTAATTTATCAGACAATGACCTGTTAAATAGTCAGAGGCCCT
>JAZGTK010018544.1:0-11796 GCA_036877625.1 Ambastaia sidthimunki | reverse complement strand
CGGAGCTGAGCCCTGCTCACAATAATGGCTCCCCTGAGGAGAGCTGGTGCAGGGGGAAAGCCAGGCGGGCGAAGCTGTAATGAATCATTTTTTAAACACAGGAGCAAAGGGGATTAATCACGAGGAGGAAAGATTTGAAAAGTCAAGAGTTCCTTACCGACACAGCGGTGACTACACCACCCCCAACTATACGGAACTGTACTTAATGCACACAGACTGGATGAGCAGATCTGCTGTCTGAGGTCCTTGCAAACTGAGGAGTTGTGTCATTCCTCAGAAAAGTTTGTTTGAGACTAATTATAGCAGTTTGTAGGCAGCAGGAAGTGTTTGCGTGGCTCTGACTGAAGCCTCCGTTAAACACAGCTGAACATGTTGTGTACTTCACTTTCATCATGACGACCTTTAACCTCTGACCCCAGTTCAGCCCCTGCTTTAAGAGTTTCTCTGAACTGCGAGAGACCGAATAACGATTTTCTTCTGCAGCTGCATTTGAAACAACATATTTACGTGTGACTGCAATTAAACAGATTTAAAGCTACTATTTCAGTTTTTTAACATCCAAAATCGACTACGTAATGTGATATTTGAGCATCTAATTAACTAATCATCTCAAAAAATTATGCTGCCGTGGGTTCGTCTGACTCTGGTCTGGTGTTTATGTAACCGTTTGTACACGCACATTGAAAAATAGCTTGACTGATCTTGAGACATGGCCTTAAAAGTTTTAAAAACTACAGCAGATAAATATAAAGACTCAAAATATCAAAACTTTATACACACGCAAATATATATTCTGCACTTGGATCACAATAATCTTCCGCTAACAGTAACATCATGCTGTGAAAATGGCATTAAAGGAAACTTATGTGATGCTAACTACGTATAGCATCAACAAATAATTAAATACGGCATGAGGCTGATGGGACTCAAAAGCAAGAATGTGTTCAAATCCTTTCTTGTTTGTTTCTCTCCTAAACAATGACCTGGAGGTATATCTGTAAGGTAAGGACTGCACACTAATTACCCGGCCGTGATTATGAGAATGGGAGCGTGCAGGAACAAAAAGAGCCGCAACTCCCTCAGAACATGAAACTGTCCTCAGAACTGACAGATGCTGCTTATTTTAGGACAGAGGGCTGCCGTATGAAGTCCAGTTTTGAGGGTTTGCGTTTGAAGAACCGTGCGGGAACTAATTGCCAAGTCATTTTCAAAACCGCAAGACAGGAGTCAATTTGAGCGTTTGTATCGTGCTGGTTATTTGCGTTTGTCCATTTTTAGCATAAAAGTTCGGATGTGAGAAACTCAACGGGAAACAGATTCGACTATGTAGTGGACTCAAATACCTTTTTGGTCCGTGTTGTTTTGGTTTATGACAGACGACAGTCACTGTGGTGCATTACAGGTGTTTTGTTTTTCAAAAGTGCCATATTTTGACATTTTGTTTTGCGAAAGATCATTCTGTCTGCCCATTTTTGGTGCGTTGCATTTAAATGAACAGCAGGCAGTTCATTCAACCACGAAAACATACTTCAAAAGGCTTAAAAACTCAGCGATGGTTTCCATCTTGTTTTGCCAACTTGCTGTTCCACATGCCAAATACAGTGTGTCATGTTGGCTTCATCCAAGCACACAGACATATGTTAACGTAAAGTTGCAGAGGTTTCTCCCAGGAGGCTTGTCTGCACCAATCACTGAGCCATCCAGTCTTCTGCTGAGCTAGGTATTGACCAGAGTTTAATAGCATTGTTAATGGAAAGCAAAATGTTTAAAGAGCAGCATCCCACATAAAATGCTTCACGACAACACGGCCTGCTTTGTATCCTGAGGTCCGGGTTCGAAAGAMGAGCAGCCACTCTCAGCGCTGGGCTGTATATCCGCAAGCTCATGATGTAACCCTAAATGACATATCAGTCATGAATAATGTTTCATCACATATGGTGCTCAGCAGGACAGCGTTGGCTCAACACTTCATTAATCGAGTCCTCCAACCTGATGTGACGGGGCCGGCACGCTGTCATTGTGCAGACACCGACCCCTTAGCCAATCCCTGAACCTGCAACAGAACCCTTCTTTTATCACAGGCCGACAAAACTGATAATCAGGGACAAGGCTGCAGCGATGCGGCTGAGGACAGATCAGAGCAGACCCCATCCAGGCAGCCGAGTGACTCCATCAAGACATGCTGGGAAATAATTGGGCCGGGGGCCGCCTTTAAAGGCACGAGTCCATTAATAATCAAACACAGCCAGAGGAAATATCCTGGGTAACACTTGGGAATTCTGTTAGAGCAAATAATGCAGACATCTTCAGGGAATTTCTTCCCTGTCTCCTTCCCTCCCTCTCTCTTTCTCTCTGAATGTAAAACCGGACCCTTACCTTTTGAACATCTGAAGGCACCCTCTTGAGGAAAACCAGTATTTCATTATTGTCAATGGCATATGGGTTGAGAAGCTTCTTGGTAAATTTCTTAACACCTGTAAAAAATAAGCATGCATTAATAAACTTGTTCAATGCACCTGCAGGTATCTTACTGACAATAAAAACCTTGACCCAACAAACATTTATCTTATGTATGAATGAATATTGGTATATCATTTTAATTACATATAAATCCACAGCTACTATATGGCCAATATTATTCACACTATTGTTATACTTAGTAATTTGTCCAGCTCCATTTTACTGAACTCCATTTACCAGATTTTACCATATCTAAACCCATTCCAGAGTTCCAGAGTGTAGATCTCGAAAACAGTAAAAAAAAATGTGAAATACATTCATAGATTCTGTCTGTGCATGGCAATTAGTTAAATTATTCTACTTTTATCAGCTAAAAAATAAGCAATTTTTAGAATTTGTTTTAATTAAACATTTGTTTATATTAAAAAAATTCAATTAATTTTATAATATTTGCTAAAAGTATTTGGTACACAAAAGTTTTTGAGGAGGCCTTAAAAAAAACAATTATTAAAGTTAACAATTATTAACTTAATGTATTATTGATTTATTAATTTTTTTAAAGGTGAACTGTTCACAAGAATATAAACCATTAACCTGTAATTGATGCCTTCACTGGCTCGCCCTCACTCTCTCTTACTGTACATACAATCTCTAACTTTCACAGCATCATAAAGTCTCAGTGAGGTACAGCAGCCCTCCGCACCCAACAGCAGATCATGTTCACGATTCTGATCAGCTGTCAGTTGTGGAAAATGGATCACTTTTGAAACAGCTTTTGTCAGGCATCAGTAAAAGGGGTTCGGGCTCAAAGCTCAGACAGTAAAGTGTAATTCTTTCTACTGAAAGTAATTCTTTCTACTGAAAGAAAAGTGGAGACAGCTTAACAGCACCACTAGAGTATCATGCGTGATCGGGTGAGAAAGCTACATATGGTGTCTCGCTTACTTACCCCACAGTAAAACTATGTACCGCAGGGGGACAAAGTACAAGGCAACAGTGGCCAGAAACAAAACCAGGCAGGCCAGGAAAGACAAGAACGGTACGGACCAGTTGAATGTGCTGTCAACAAAAACAATTACAGTTCATTTATCATATAGATACATTACATATGTGACTGTACAACTCTGTAATGTACTAGGAACAGATATAATATATAAATAATATTATATCAATATTATATACACATGTATACATACATACACACACACATATGTATTTGTACTGTGAAGAGGTTTAAAATCACTTCTTACTTTTTTACTCGTTCCCCAACGCAGGCCACTTCTTCTAAAGTGTTTTGAACTGTAAGCACAATTTCTTGAACCATGTGGATTTTCTCCATCAGTCCTCGTTTCTCTGAATCCTGAGGAGAGAGAATAAAGACAGACACTGATGAGGAAAGTCTAGAAGCCCACAAAGGAAAAGCCGTTTATTTCCCGAGTGCCATCACCAGTATTTCATCAAGTCAATGGCCTGTAATGAGCTCCAGTCTCAGACTGGAGAATGTGTCTGCAGAGCTCTGAGCATCTCAGCAGCCACCGGACCCAAACAATAAAGATGCATCACAATCAAAGCGCAGGGGGAAAAAAAAAGTAAAAATGGCAATCAGAAAGCACAGAGAGAGAGAGGGACTCTGGAGTTCCAGAATACAGACGGTGCAATACGCCGACATGCGAGGTCGTCTAATCCGCAAATCTCTGCTGGGCAAGTCTTGGCTCGTTTCCTGGGGTGCAAGCTTTTTCGAGTACCAGTTTTTGGCATAGGAAAGTGAAGAGTTGCCCACCTTATGGCGAGATTGAGTGCCGGGTTGAAATCACTGGATTTATGGTTTTCTATATTCGAGCTTATGGGAGAACGCGTGCATTGTCTAAATGTAATCTTGTTATACGGAGCAATGTTTTTACTTCTTGTAAAAGGGATGGGAAATCCCATTGCCTTTTTGTATTTGATGCATCACACAGTATTGGGTTTGCGGTATGATTCAGAGACATGAGCTAAATGGACTTTCTATGAAAAAAATAAAGGGAAATTCTATTCCATTTTACTTAAAGAAAATTGCTAGAATAATCTGACGTCCAAAGCAACATGATCACAGATTCCTCCAGAATAAGAGCCCATGAGTTTAGTTCTCCAAAGAGGGAAGACAGAGAGAGAGAGCTCTTACAGTACATCAAAAGGAGGCAATAATGACAGGAATAATGACAGAAAGAGAGGATGGGGGGTTGGTGGGAAAGAGAGAAACGTGATAAAACATTGTATATGTTTGTGTAAGCGACTGTCCTTAGACAGCGGCACTTCAAAGTCGGCCGTTGGGAAAGCTCAGCCCAGACTCTCCACCGTCACTGTCCATTCAGCCCCAGACACAGGAAACCACAGCAAACCAGCCATGCCTTCACTGAACACACCCTGTCTACTGCGGCATCAAACAGCGTGTCCACACAGAGACCAGGATATCAATCAAATAAAAAACAACATGCCTTCTGTTATGAGTCAGTTAAAATCCTGCTTTCTGCGGGAAAACGTCAATGGAGGATAAAGTACAGACGATTTATTCTTTCAGTGTATCAACTGTGTTTGATATCAGCTTAAATATCCTTACTGTTTTTTGCTCAGTAAACAGCGGGCCTCGCTACCAACTGTGCGTGTGCTTGTGTTTATAAACTTTTCACAGTTTATTCTACTGATCACTAAATAAACTTATGAGGTCCAAAAGACAACAGACATACAACAGACATACAACAGACAGACTCCGAAGTTCTCTGTATTATTCATCTCCCTGAAGCTCATTTAAAGTCATTCATTTTTTAATGTGTGCCTCAGAGGTGGAAAGGTATCTTAGCAAACAATGATTCTAGCTACATGTCTACTGATTAGAAAATCAGATATTATTCTCAATTCAGAGATTTTTTAAATAACGTTTATGCTGGATTAATAGGGAACCAATTGCACAAAGATAAACAGAAAATGCAGTTTCACAGGGAAGTTTGGCACAATCATAATGCTGCAAAGACAGGGTTCATTTAACAATCTTTAATTGAGTAAATGGCATCAAATTTAAATATTCATTCACTACTGGTGCAAATATTTGTGACTTGCTCATTCCACAGTGAAATAAACAGAGGAATGCTTCTAAATAAAACACCTGCGATATTGGCATTAGTTCACAAAATGGGTGTTACCGATAAACACAGTTCAAACAAGCACCAGCGGTTATGACATCATCTCTCTGTCCTTGTTGTGCTGTGTGTTAGATCGAGTGGGGAAAAGGTTGAGGGTTAGAAGAATTTACCTGTGCTACTCTGGGGTCAGTTTGGGCCTCACTTTCTAGACCAGAGAGCGTTCGGTGACCCTGGGCCAAAGGCCAAACGAACAGGGGCCCTCGGTCACATGGTACACAGTTTCGCATGGTTGTTATTTTTGTTCTACCCTCTCGTATTCTGTTGTAATTAAACCAGCGTCTGTGCGCTTGTCGCAACTGATACCGAAAGCTTCACCACGGCTCATGATTTGTAAATTTCTCTCTTTCCCCCAGGACAGATTTGTGCTCAAAGAGCAGATCTGTTGCGTATTATCTCTGCAGTATTGCAGCCTCTGCTATCGGCTTTCTTTAGCTTCATTCCATCGCATTTGCGCTGCTCAGCCGCAGGTTTACATTCTCTTTTCCTCTAGAGGAAAACAGGGAAAATGAGTGGTAATCGTACCCGGTGAGGGGCCGGTGTTTATCCCCTGTTAACCAAAGACTGGGGAAAAATAACAGCTTTGAAGTTATCAGATTTAACACCGATCGTTCCTCAACCCAAAAAACTTTAGCTGTGATGACTTTGATTGGAAACGTAAAGCTACACTGTTTGATCTGCCAGCATGATACCGAACTGAAGTCACAGTAAAAAAAACATAAGACTTTGAAACAAGCCACCTTAAATTAGAGCTGACAACTTAAAATAAACATCGACATCTGGGTAATTAAATAAATGAAAGGAGATATTTCATTTACACGAGCTGTAAAAGGGTGTAAAACATTATACATAAGGCCAGGAGAAAAATAAAGTTCATTTTGATTATCAAATAACGATAATAAAAATAAATAATATACGAATAAAATACATGCATAGGCAGTCAAAAAATGGACATGCAACTTACAATTTTCATGGCAAAAAATACTCTAAGCTAATTATAAAAATAGAACAGATTATACTGAAGAACATTTTAAATGAAACTAATATAATTTTTATGACATTAGCTTAATTCAGACACCGACATTCAGCCCATATATTTATAAGACTTAAATGCAATTGCCATATTGTTGCTTTTTGGCTGACCACTAAGACTCTTCTTGCTCTAAGATATATTACAATTGTTTAGCCGCTGGGCGTAAGCTAATGTGCCTGCACATATCACGCATATCGTGTTTCATCTGTGAATTATCTGCTTGGCTTGGACATGATTTGGAGGGGGGATCTGTTTTTAACAGAGGGGTTTCTCTCAACAGATGAAGTTAGCCTGCAGTCATCATAGCAGAATAGATTGAGCACATTATGAATATGAATTCAAGGCCTAGCGGTACAGCGCAGGGGTCACTGGTCGGGGGCCTGGAAAGCCGCACTTCCGCACATCCAAGTCGGAAAGCAATAACACATTATCTTCCTGTTAACCTGTTCTTCACCGGACCAGACAGTGTGAACTGAAGTGATTATAAGCCTGTCCTAACTCATTATGAATTTATTCATCACTCAACATTTAGACTCTGACCATTGTGACCGAGACCAAAATAATAAAAAAAATAAAAATCAAAGCACAGCCATTTTAGATGCAACACTAAGGATTTGTGTTCCGTTTTTTCCTAATGATTGAATATTTTAGGAATAATTGGATCTAAGCAGATTTGTGAGAATTTGTAATTAGTCTAATGACTCATCTCAAACATAAAAAATTAACCGGGGGGGCTCACTTACAGTCCAGCCTCTCTACTTAGCCAAGCCTGCCGCAAAGTCCATACAATGCCTCTATTCCCCAATGGAAGACAAACTTCAATTAATGATGTTGTTCTGTGCTTATTTCTGCGTTTCAAAGGACCGCAGCAAAACAACCAAATCCATTTGTCGTATGCAACAATTCCCAGAGGACCATTGGGAATGCAACCAGAGGGAAAGTGTGCTTGCTGAATCGTCTGTCCTCATTTTAAACATATTTAAGTTGTAGGCCTGAGTTAAATGCAGTATTTAAAGTTACAGTGTTACAGTCCAGCTAAGCAGAGCCCCGAAGGACAGCTGTGGGATCTCTATGAAAGTCAGTGGTTATTCAAAAACCATGCGTGAAATCAGACAAATACCTTTTCATCTTCGTCTTCGTCCTCCACCACATTCATGTTCTCCTGCAAATAAAGGGGAAGAATGAGTTAGAGCCACAAAGATTGAAACACACATGGGCAATAGAGCATTTTTTAACAAACACCTTGTAATGAAACCTGCGCTTGTATATACACCCCCTTTGGGAGAGGCCTTGTTGCCGTAGCAACTGCCTCTCGGGTGACCTCGCACAAAAGGAGGAGGTGAATGAGAGGGGCCTTCCTCGCAAGAGCAATGTCACAACCGAGCAATCTCATTTCTTYACAACATAAACACACACACACACTCGTGCATGTGCCTGAAACCAAAAAGAAAACATTTAATCTTGGTTGTTCAGGTGCCTAGATCATTTCCTAYCCATCAGCCCTGACCCTTCCCGGGTTTTGAATGTAACAGCAGGGTAGAGCAAATGTGTTTACATTGGTGGAGGGAAAATCCCAAGTCAGAGGTACTGTTGGACTATGATGGGCTAGTTGTGCACAAAGAGCTGGTGCATTCTGGGTAATGACTCAAACATGGTTTATAAAACCCTGTGGAGATGGAGGTCAACTGTGACAGAAATGGTAAACTTTGTGATTGTTAGATTCATGAGCATCACAGATCTGATTACGATGCATTTACAAAAAAATATATATTTTTATTAACTGATCAGAGTCCCAGGCAACTTCTATTGTAGTTGTTCATAGCATTGCAACTTCTTTATCTCACATGATGGCATCAATCCAATTCAAACAAATATTTCATTGCCATTTGTATCTAATAAATAGCTATAAATTAATGTACAGTCACCTCCTTGCATCTGGGTTTGGTCATCCTGCCTGGATGTAATTTACAACAGAATCTGTGTGAATCCAAACTGATGCCTGTCAATTCTAAACCATCTGAGTCACAAGCAACGGCTGAGTTATTAGTTTTCCGTGCAGCTGAGTGGGCGAGATCACAGCACTCACCAAGTCCTGACTGTAGCTGGCCATGCCTGGTGTGATGTGAAAGTAGTTCCAGCCAATGAGCAGAAGGAGGAAGAGAGGCAACATGAACAGCTCCCAAAGACACACTGTCCCTACAAATATCTAAGAAAGAGAGAGAGAGAGAGAGGTTATCAAACAGACTATGAAAATCGCAAACAGCACAGTTGGCAACGCTGCCCACACATACATTTCCTCTAACATGCATTTCCAAGAGTTTACGCTGAAAAAACACAGACTAGACACAGACACTCTTAACCTCCTCATAACGGCAAAACCGCCGTGCAAAGCTGTATCCCGGCATCTCACCAGATCCTCCAGCACTATAAAGAAGACTGTGCCAGCATCTGTGAGTGTGTGGTACAGGAGTGGCAAAAATGTTAATATTTCAAAAACCCATTTGCATCGATTAACACTGTGTAATTTGGACGTGACAGAACAGAGTGTCTGACAGGAGCCCTGATGTACTGCATTTCAAATGCTTCCTGACCGGGAACGTTCCCGCTGCCCGAGCGAGAGCGAGCATATGTGGCCGCTGGAGGGCCGTCGTTAGACTTTTCCTTTCATCCGACGCAGAGAGACCGCCGCGAACGCTCGAGACCCCTGATAGAATAAGATTAATAATCCTTCAGAATTTCATCAGAGATAGAGGTGGTTCTTATAGTGAAACACCTACAGCAAAGAGCTGCATGCCAGTAATTGGGCGGTTGAATTTAAACCCGGTTAACGACAACTTAACGAGTCTGAGAAATAACCAGGCGATACACACAGGGATGACCCGGTAGAAAATATAATTATAAAACTGCACTTTGCGCATTACAATTCAAAAAAATCGGTAATATAACGTCTGTACCCGAGTAGTCCATTTTGTGGGCTTGTGTTTGTGTCAACAAATTTGATCAATGCACTGCTTCCAGCAGTAAATAACCATGTGATGCATGAATTATTAAATCACAAAGAAAAACAATATCTTAAGGTTTCCTTTTCCTCCTAACTCAGCATATAAGTAGGATATTTTTGATGTATTTTGGCATGTTTAATGACTGACCTACAGTGGACATGTTATTTTCACTTGAATGTAAATATAACAAACACAATAATATTCCAGTTTATATCCTGCAATAAAACAAAGAGATATTTCTGATATTCCTAACATACTTATTTCATCACCGTTGACACTATTTACGAATTTGAGAAACAAAATAAACACACACACACACACACACACACACACACACACAAAAGATAGTCAATTGGAACTATTACTATACTATCAATCATCAAAGGACATCATTAATAGTGATTTAGAGGAAATATGGACAATTCAAAATCATTTTTAAAACTGCTTAAACATTCACAATACTTACTAACAATATTAAATTGTTCATTATTCTTTGATAGAGCTGACACATTCAGAGGGAGACGTGATAACTGTAAAAATCACAAAACAACCACAAAACCATCAAAGATTAGCCTAGCCGATGTATCAGTCTGTCACTAATGTTTTTGTACATTATCATCTGCCAGAAAATTAAATAATAACTGCATTTAATTAGAGTGTTTCCACAATAAAATGCTGCTACAATGAGCGGCATATTTATTTTCAGCTTTTTAGTTATTTTGTATAGTTAAATTCCTACAGGCCTGTTTTAATGTAACGTCCACACATTTGGTCATAAGAAAGGACTTTACACAGAACATCACGCTTGTATTTAGGTGGTAAGCCGGAGACTTGTTACAGACAATATGTCTGATTTAAGTCTGTGACAAGCTTAAGTGAGACTAGGCCTGGAGGTCTTACTTTAGCTTCAGTACAGTACCAGCATGTTCCTGTCACAGCAGCCAGTACTCCTATACTAGGTTTACTTTCACACACACACACACACACACACCAACACACACACGCACAACACATCCCTCCCTTCAGACATAACATCTGGGTCTTTCTTAAATAATTCATTTAACATTTAGTCACACTATACAGAAGAGGTGTCTTTAACTTCTTATTCAATCTGTGCTAAAATACAGATAAAAGTGTATTGCAAACCATCCAGAGGAGGTGAAGGAAAGATATGAATTTAATTCAGTTTGAGTGTGAACGCAATCATACTGGAGTCACTCCCGCTTCTAAAAACCCCACTGAGAGGTCACTGCCTTCCTCAATCCTCACCCAGAGATGAACTCCACAGCTCATCAACAGGTTAGCTGTCAGAAATGATACTTTCCCACTTTCTACCGCTGCTTTTTTTGGAAAGTTAGAAAGAAAGAGCGAGAGAGTTTGAAAATACCACATCAGCTCAGCAGGAATGATGATCCCGCTTTCCCTGCCTGCGGAACGTTAACTACTAAAGTCTAATTGTCTGGTCCCTGTCTTTCCATGAGAGTCAACAGTAGGAGAACATTCATTTACAGAGAGAGGATCCGTCACAGATATTCATAATTGTCTGCTAATGCAATTTCCGCTCAGCTGCTCGCAGGCATGGACAAGATAAAAGCACACAGAAATATAATGCCTTGTGTCTATATGTAGCATCTAAATGACTGGATAAACAAAACCTGCCAGAAATGTCTTCATTTCGTTCTCAACGCTGTGTGTGTGTGTGTGTGTGTGTCCATGCATGCTTTACATGCATGTTTTTCCCTATTGCTAATAAAAAAAGTAACATCTGGGAAAGCCATTCTGATTTCCTCATTCAAACTCCTGAATGTTCAGCTCCTGCTGAACAAACTTCTACTAATTCTCTGCTAAGTTGTTTGTTTTATTAGAGGAAAATATTGATTAAAGGAGAAGGTAAAATCTGACATACTTTGGAGTCAATTTATAGACTGTTGTTATTGGAAAAGAAATCAGTTGGTCCTTTTATAAGTCAGGGGAGAGCAGTGATGTTTAACTGCCTGTCTGATGTATTAAAAGAAAATGGGGAAGCAGCTAACTGGCATATCATCGTACACGAGCTAAATAACATTAAACTGTAGTTCAGATACATACTATGTTTTTCTAATTATTCTAAGCTTCTATAGCTTTAAAT
>JAZGTK010018542.1:0-11797 GCA_036877625.1 Ambastaia sidthimunki | reverse complement strand
ACCCCTAAATGCATTGAAGCAACTGCCATGTGATTGGTTGATTAGATAATTGCATTAATGAGAAATCGAACAGGTGTTCCTAATAATCCTTTAGGTGAGTGTATATATATATATATATGTATATGTATATATATGTGTGTGTGTGTGTGTGTGATTCACCAATTATGATTCACCAAGATATGTAGGCCATAATGTGAAACAATGGCAACAATGTAAAAATTATGAAAAGTGCTATAGAAATAAATTTGACATGCGAGTAGAATATCTTTAATATCGGATATTACTAATTTTATATACAGTAATTATTATAATTTACTAAAAATTAATCTGCTCTCAGTAGACAAGCTCTCAAGCGAGCGCATCAAACTGGTCATGGAGCACATCTGGAAGCTGCAGGAGTTTTGCAACAGCATGGCAAAGTTGGAGACTGATGGATACGAGTATGCCTACTTGAAAGCCATTGTCCTTTTTAGTCCAGGTACACAAATTTATATGAGCCTTCAACTCCTCACGGAAGGCCAGAAATTTGTTTTAAACATTTGTCATGCGTGTCAACTGCAGTTTTTACTCTCAACCGATCTTTTACTTCAGATCATCCAGGTCTGAGTAGCTGTAGCCAGATTGAAAAGTTCCAGGAGAAAGCTCAGATGGAACTGCAGGACTATGTCCAGAAGACCTACCCTGATGAGACCTATAGGTACGTTCTGTATTACAGCAAGATTGAGGTTTAAATGAAGGTCTTAATTTAAATTTATTTGACTTTAACATTTGTAAAGAAAAGTGTGGAAAATAACTTGCAAGTTTCAAACATAGTGAGTGTATTACTCGTTAGATTTGACCATCATTTTTAATTGGCTGACTTTTTATAATGTCTTTATATTATCTGATAATGGTTTGGCAGGTTGGCACGACTCCTCCTGCGTTTGCCTGCACTGCGGTTGATGAGCTCCAGCATCACAGAGGAACTTTTCTTCACTGGCCTTATTGGCAATGTACCGATCGACAGTATCATCCCATATATCCTCAAAATGGAGACTGCAGACTACAATCAGATCACAGGCCCCTCTGTGTGACTGCATGCTGATGGTCAAATCATGCACCCTTATCGTCCCATAAACTGACCAACAAGCTCTACCTCAGGACAAACAACAACTGTGATGCCACTCTGTATGTGAGCGTTAGCCTAGTGATATTGTGCGGTAGTTCACAGAAAGATATGTATTATGGGACTTTGAGTTCCAGTGGCAGTGCATTTGCAAAAGCAGACATAAGTATTTTTTTTAACACTTAAGCACTTCGTCAAATGATTCCTATAGGAGCTATCCAATCTCCAAAATGTTTTTCCTAAAAACAGTTTTTTTACCTTGAAGTTCAGTATCCATAGCAATGGACTGTTGTATTATATATTTTATTTGCCACACAAGACAAACTGGATCATTTTTCCCCCCAAAATCTAAAAAGGAATATTTGCATAAAGAAAATTAAGCCTATTTCAAATTAAGAGGTCAAATAAGAATGACACTGGTCATAAAAATAGGGTTTATTTTCCAGGAGAATATTATTCTTTAATATAACTTTCTTTTCGTTGGAAGTGAAAAATGAATTGGTCATGGTTTTTTGAGATTCACTCACTCGTAATATGTTGCATCAGTCTCCTAAACAAGCAGTTAAACGTTGAATTTGATATCACAAAAGGTTACGTTAATGATCTTTTCATAATGTAATTTTTTTTATTTGCGGTCAGTCTTTGGCATGTGCTGTACTGTATGGTTCTGCCCTGACGACAATCACATCACAACAGGATGCTGCACTTATCCTCACTATCCTGTTTTTCCAAGAAATACACTTATTTGAATGAGTCTAACTCTAAAGTGCGTAAAATTAGATTTGTATTTGCTTGATTGAAAAGCATCTGTGTTATTAAGGGATGTTATTCAAAATAGGAATGTCTTTTTTGCATTTGACCATGGCTGAAATGCATAAGTGGCATTTTAGATGTAATATATCCACAACAGGACCATTATATGCAGTTTTTTTTTTTAATGTAGAGTTTGCAAACTGATCAGTTGTTTTGTCATTTTTATTTAATCGTCACAGCAAATCAGTTCACAGTGGCCCAATTTTAAAACTAACAAGTACTGACATGAACTTCGACAGGATTTTTTTAAGTAAAATATATTCACCTATGTCTACTTGTGTGTACAGATATTAACTTGGAAAAACGAAAGGGGAGTAATTGGAACTTCTAGACTGTTTTAGCCTTTTCACAATAGTGTGGTATCATGGTATCAGCTATTGTTGATTAGTCACACTGCATTTGTTTCCTAACTAAATAACATACTATTACAGACATACCAACCTTAACATAATGAAGCACAGCAAATCAGTTTAATTTTTACGCATATTACCACACATGTAAAATGTGCAAACCCATTTGCAAACTTGAATTTCGTTTAATAGTTTGTTAAGAATGACCACTAGCTGTAACTGAACCCAGAAAAAAGGTAAAGTAGATCAAAAATGTGCCTCATATATATAAACTAACTGATTCACAGTTGTTTTACACTTGCAGGCTTTGCTTATTCAGTGAGAGCAATCTGAGCTGAACTCTACAACACATTTTCTTTGTCTATCAAATTATTTTTTGCCACTTTAATTTTAAAGTCATGTCAAGAATAGTTTAATGGCTTATTCCATTGTATATAGCAATCTGACCTACATAACTTTAAATTGATTGCTTTTGGACAGATTGTTACATTAAGTTTAATGACAGATACTAAGATGATTGTATGCAAGAAAGTGTATTAAGTCTGCAAATGGGCATGCAAATACTGGCAAAAATTAATGTAACACTCAATATTCATGAAAATTGCTTGAAATATTTAATATTTTAAATCTGCCCACAGTTCTTCTATAACATTAGATGTTTCTCTGAATTGCGTTAATATCATTAAATTGTGTTGTATACTGTGAGGTTTGTTTTAGTTTTCAGGCATATAGACATTAAATAAACAGCTGATGTTTGGAGATATATTAGGTTTTTTTCAATTTTTCATTGTTTATCATCCCTACTTGTTCTCATTGGTTTTACCTAAAACAAAAACTGTTATCTACCCCATAAAAACACATAGTTTGTGGAATGGTTTTAACACTGGCAAATGTGTATACATTATAAGATGACCATTTTTTTTTTCAATCTGTCAAAGACTTTTAATAGATGTTGTAATGTTATGTGACAATGTTTGTTATGTGTTTTTTTATATGAGTGTATATAATTGTTTTATTTTCTTGTTTCTTCTATCTATGAGACAATAAGAAAAATCATGCATGAACTAGCTTACGCATTTTATTAAATGCTACACATACGTGGCTTTTAATTATTGTGGCTTTAGAAATAAGTATACATATGCACACATGTATACACTGTGTGAATATATGAGATGTGGAAACCAAACTCAAGGAAAAAAATTTATATTAAGAATACATTTCTGGTAATGAACTTGTTTGTGTATCTTGTGGATCAAACAATGACCTCAGTGTTTAAAGTAAAAGCCTTTGTTTATTTTGTGAGCATTTTTGAAATATACTCTTCTGACCAATCTCACAGTCTGTGTTATTTTTGAAGCAGTGTTTTCTCCTTTTAAGGAACCAGTGCTCTATTGCTATATATTTCCTCTAATGTGAAATTTACAGTGGTCTTAAGGTATTTGTGCACTTAAGTCTCATTTATTTGTATAGGGCTTATTTGTAGCTTATTTATGGCATTTATTCGTATATAAATTTGTGAAGACAATTTAGACAAAACATAATTCTGTAGCAGCTTTACAGGAAATTAGACTATAGCGTTGAAAATACCCATAGTTTTACAAAATTAGAGAAAATTTGTTTCATTTGTTTCAAAATTTGCCCCCCTAGGAAATTTCTTTTTCAAATATTTTCCAAGTGATGTATAACAGGGAAATGGAATGTTATCACAGTATTTGATATTATATTTTTCTTATAGAGAAACGTCTCGGGTTACGGATGTAACCCAGGTTCCCTGACGGGAACGAGACACTGCGTCGAAACGCTTTGGGAACGCCTCCAGCTTTTATGCACTCTGAATCACATATAAAATCCGTCCAATCGGGGGCGATATGTCACAGACGGGGTGATGTCACAACCAGGAAGCTTAAAAGCACATGCGCTGAGCCAACTGGTATTGGGGATTTCATATATGTACACTATGCAAACCGTACCTGGTCTGATTGGGGTACTGCCTGTAATAAATAACAAATGAAGGATGTAAACAGCATTCCTATTTTGCTGTGTCCATTTGGGATAATGCTTATGATAAATAACAGATGAAATGACAGCCTGACAGCATCTGTCCACCGAGAGGGCAGGTGTCACTTCTATGGAGTTGTTAGAAGAAATAGTGAAGGGGACTTGCCCCCAATAAATTACTAGTCAGCACTAATTAAAAATAGCAAAATGAGACCCTTAGGGTGGAGCATAAAGAAAAATAAGAAACCCTTGGGGTGGAGCATAAAGAAAAATGATACCTGGCCAGTCCCCCTGGGTACGCCCAATAAGAAAAATATAAAATACGAAGTCTTGTATTACTAATTTGGATGTGATGTGAAGCTGCCATCCCCTTTATTGTTCTACAATAAAGTACATCTTCTGAGACCTGGTACTTCTGACTCTGCGAGATTTCTTCAAGAAGACTTTTTACTTTTAAACACTTGAGCGATCGTAGATTGGCCACAACACTGACAGCTTCGAAAAGGAATGAAGCAAGCGCAGGCGGGGGTACCGAAAGTATGTCCGGAGACGCAGCGTCTCATTCCCTTCAGGGAAACTGGGTTACATACGTAACCTGAGACGTTCCCTTTCAGGAACTCAAGCTGCGTCTAAACACTTTGGGAACGAGATGCCCACTTCACCAGACTGAAGGTTCCCCTGCCTCCTGTGTGAAATTGCAAAGTCAAGGCATGAGGACAGAAGAGCCAGGAGTGGCTCGGATATCGAGGCCATAGTGCTTCACAAAGGTTAAGGGAATGGATTATCCCGCAGCATTACAGATGTCCTGAATTGGACACCTGCATAAAAGGCCTTAGAGGCCGCCATACCTCGGGTAGAGTAAGCCTTGGTCCCCTTAGGTGGGGGAATACCAGCAGACTCAGATAAGATGCGAGTAGCATCAGTAATTCAGCGACATCCAGCGAGGGTTGGAGATGTAAAGAGCTGGTTAGTTTTCCTTCACAGGATAGCTCTGTGGATGTATACAGTTAAGCTTCTGCTGGTCGTTCTCCCGGAAGGGAGGAAGACAGAAGGCCTGTAGTACGACTGGCCGCAGTGTGGTAGAGGGAACCTCAGAGACATAATCTAGTCTCGGGTAAAGAAAGGCTTTGGCCAAACCGGGCGCAAAGTCCAAATAAGAAAGGGCCTCAGTACCACAGCCAGGTTCCACGGAGGGACGCAGGATCGTAACTGGGGCCTCAGTGCACCTCGGAGGAAAGCCGAAGCGTGGTAAGCCGATGGGGAAAACCCCTTGGTTTTTAGCCACCACTGTAAGGGCCTCATGTGCAGCAGGCCGAATGGAATCACATTGGATGCAGCTGCCATGAGACCTAGCAGTTGTTAAACTGCTTCACAGTAAGTGACTGGCCTTCTTTGACTCTCGTGACTGCACTGAGGATCGAAACTACTCGTGCAGGAGACAGATGTGCCCACATCATGGTCGTATCCCAAATTACACCCAGATAAGTAGTTCTCTGCGCTGGAGAAGCACACTTTTCTCAGTGTTCAGTCTAAACCCCAACTGTTTCATGTGGTTTAGAACGACATATTTATGTCGAACTACCACCCACTCTGAGTGAGCTAATATCAACCAAACATCGATATAATTGAGTATTCACATGCCCTGGTGTCGCAGGGGAGCCAGCACTGCATCCACAACTTTTTGTGAAAGTACGGGGTGAGAGTGCTAAGCCGAAAGAAACAACCCGATATTAGTAAGCTTTGCCCCTGAAAGCAAACCTCAGGAACTTCCTGTGTTGAGGAAGAATGGGTATATGAAAATATGCATCTTCCAGATCTATCGTAACAAACCAGTCCTCGGACCTGATTTGGGACACGATCTGTTTCACAGCAAGCATCTTGAACTTTAGTCTCCTGACTGAGCAGTTCAGGAGACGCAGATCTAAAATAGGAGACCAACCCTCCATCCTTCAAGGAAGTAACGGCTACAGAGCCCTAACTCTTTCTGCTAAGGATGGCCTCCTTCCTCAGTAGAGTTTGTACTTATTGCTCCATAACCAGAGCCTGCGCTGGATCCACTAATGTGGAGAGAACCCCGCCGAAAGTAGGCGGATGGTGATAGAATTGAATTCTGTAGCCTAGTTCTACTGTGCACAGGACCCATTGAGACCTGTGTGGTAGCCTTTCCCAGGCTGCCAGATGGTCTCTTAAGGGAACCAGTCTCTCGAGACTGGTCTTTGGCATTTTTGAAGTGAATAGACTGGTGCCCTGTAAAGGAAACCCTGCAGGGAACTTTTGGTTCAAACCAGAAACCTCCGTAGAGATTCCCCCATGCTTGCTGAACTTGGCAAACACTGGGGGGCGCTGTTATCTGAGGCAGCAGCGCCCTAAAGCACCCAAAGTGGCAGGGTCAACAGCCTGACCTCCAGAGGGCACTGGGAAGGTGCGGGCATCGTATAATGAGATGTAAACTGCTGCTCCCCAGATGGGGCTGCCCCCTGACTTGTTATTGTCAGGACCACTTGGTCAAAGCCCTCTTTAAAACCAAGATGGTCCTCAAATCCTGTCTTGGTTTTCCAAAAAAACGCTCTGTTTTTATGAATCTCTGTAGGAGGAGTTGGTACACGGCTGGGGCTGCTAGGAGAGTGAGGGCGGTGAGAGAGGAACTCACCTATTAGACCCCTATTAAACAGCACTTGGTAATTATTTGAAAATTTTGTCATCAGCTGTATGCGAGTATAAAAAGGTGGCTATAGATAATGGATATAGATATAAAACAATGGATTTAGATAATAACAGCAACAATCTAAATAGAAATATTTACTATGTGCAGTATATAGTATATAAAGTATATAAATAGCAACGCAGTGCATTAATGCAGTAATGCTGACATTCAGTGGCTAATGAATAAGGGCGATCTTATGTTACAGGTTTAAAGTTATGTAATAAAAATCCTGATTAATGACACTGATGGGGATGAAGCATGTGAGTAAAAGTGTTTCCCTGACCACAACAAAGAAAAGAGTCTGTTGGCAGGGGTACAAACTTAAAGAATATCGCTGCAAACAGCGATGGCGGGCACTACGGCCCAATCACCACAAGGAGCTTCTCTGAAAACAATGCACAGTGGGCACTTGCATTTAACTCTGTAAATAACAGTGGAGCTGTTTAAAATGGGGTCCATTTTAAATGGTACTTCCTGTTGCCACTTCATGGTAATATAACTCTGACTCACAATAGTCATATCAGTCATCAGTCAACAACATCAAACATATTTCCCAAGTTTTATGCAAATCACTGAATGCATGCAAAAGATATAAAAAACTTACATTGATTGCCTTGCCATGGCAAATCCCAAAAATGCAATTTAGCATTTTAAATGTCTTGGCATAATATTTGCCAAGTTGGTGACAATCTCATAAATCCCCTAGGAAGAGCATGTAAAAATTTGGTGCATAGAATTGTCAGAAAACTCCACATTCAATCCAAACTGGCCAACTTCTATTTTAAGCAAGATAAGAGAACAAAAACAAGATAAACAAGAACAAAAACAAGATAAACTAGAACAAAAACATCATTGGTAAAATATACATTTTAGATTTGTAATTATCTATAACCTTATTGTTAAACATGAATTTATTGAACTGTGACAAAATACTGTAGTTGCATGCGTTTAAATGTAAGCATTTAAATACATTTTATACTTTCAATATGGAACTTCTGAATTTTCAGTAGACTAGTCTGACCCTCAGACAGTTTCCCCCTTTAGCTGAGAGTTGGTGTCACGGAAACACCATTGTCAGGCCTGATCACTCCTCCCACAAGATCACAATCACCAGACGACACTCGCCTCGATTTCGCTAACATCATCTGCCTCCTCCAGTCTGATTGTGGAGGTTTCATTTTGCAGTGCAATCTTTTCACCTTCATCACATCGCTCTTATCCAGCCGAGCACTCCAGTGGGCGGAGTCGCTCTAGGTCTCCAACCACCCTGCAACACACTTGGTGGAAGGCTTTACGAAGCACTTCAAAGAAGTCTTCAGACAAACCACCACCGAGATGTCCATGCACGATCAGCTGTTCCGGATTTGTCAAGGCAAGACTCCCGTTTGTGAGTATGCAGTAAAATTCCGCACCTTAGTGCCGACTAGTTTTTGGAATGAGATGGCACTACTGACAGCATTTCGGCAAGGTCTCAATAATGACATTCATCTTTACATGACAATCTATGATGACGTGCATTTGAAGAGTTTTATACAGAAGGCCATTCATGTCTCGCAACGCCTCACTGCCTGTAGAGAGGAAATGCCCAGCAATCTGCCCTCCTCAACCGCATTGTCATCTCCAACCCCAGAACCAATGCAGATTGACTCGTACCACCTGGCCCGGGCGGAGTGTGACCGACGAATTCACTCGAGATTGTGCCTATACTGTGGAGCTAGTGGGCACCTGTCCTAAATATTGTTAACATCCAGGGCAAACTGCTGGGTCGTGGCAAGGTCCATTACCACTTCCATACAGTCAAGCTCTACATCGGCTGTCTCCATGAGGAGAGCATCTCATTCTTGGTGCTGGAGAATTCCACCACCGACGTCATACTGGGACACCTGTGGCTGGTCCAGCATTCCCCAACCCTGAATTGGGAGACTAAAGAGGTTCTCAAGTGGAGTGAATAATGCCTCCAGCACTGTGTTACTCTGGTCACCCTCTCCCTCTGGTTCCCGCAGCCCTTGAGGAACTCTGGGGGGCTCGCATCTTCTCTATGCTGGACCTGTGAAGTGCCTATAACCTCATTCTAATCTGAAAAATGAACGAATGGAAGACTGCCTTAATCACTCCTTCTGGGCATTATGAATACCATGTCATGCTGTATGGGCTATCCATCTCACCATCGATCTTCCAAGGATTCATGAATAAGGTGTGATGAGGACTCCCGGAACCTGGCCGACCATCGCCACCACGTGGAGCAGGTCCTTTGTAAGTGAATACCAAGAGAAGAGAATCCCATATATTTCCACCATTCAGTTTCTCAGGTATGTGATTAGCCCACAGGGTATCCAAAGGGCCAGACAATCCTCAAATGGCCCAAGCCCACATCTGTGAAAGAACTGCAGCGCTTCCTAGGCTTTGCTAACATTTACCGCTGTTTCATCTACCAGTTCAGCATCATCACCTCACTCCTCACATCCATTCTCAAAAACAAGCCCAAGTCTCTGTCCTTGACTCCAGCAGCCTACCAAAGCTTCGACCAGCTCAAGGAAGCCTTCTGCACTGCTCCTACTCCCTGACACCCCGACCCTTAGAGACCATTCATCGTCGAGGTGGACGCCTCTACGGTGGGCATGGGGGCAGTGCTCTCCCAATGATCCTGAGAGCTTCCCAAGCTACACCCTTGTGCATACTTAAAAAGTTATTCCCGGCTGAGCAGAACTACGACATTGACAACAGGGAGCTACTGTCCATCAAACTTGCTTTGGAGGAGTGGAGGCAGTGGCTGGAGGGAGCCCTACACCCCTTCACTGTGATCACAGATCAACGTAACCTTGAATATCTTAGAGAAGCAAAATGCCTAAACCCTAGACAAGTGAGGTTGGCCTTATTCTTTACCCGTTTTAACTTCACTGTCACATATCGACCTGGAACCAAGAATACCTGCACTGACGCACTCTCCTGAATATATAATCCCGACGAGAATCCACTGTCACTGGAGACCATACTCCCTCCAGCTATTCTGGTCAGTCCCATCCAGTGGTTCCTGGACAGTGAAATCCCCCAAGCCACCAACGCCGAACCTGCTCTGCCGGGAGGTCCAGAAGGAAAGGTATATGTCCCGTCTATTCTTCGCACTCCCCTTCTGGACTCTCTTCTGGACTCCTCTCCGGGCTCTGGACACCCAGGCAGCCAACAGACCCTCTCGCTACTCCAGGAGAGATACTGGTGGCCCAACATGGCCCGGGAGGTCTCGCAATTGTCTGGGGATGCTCAGTCTATGCCATCTCCAAATCTTCCCATCACCTGCCGCAGGGAAAACTAGTACCACTATCTCTTCCTCGCCAACCCTGGTCCCACATCGGAGTAGATTTCATGACTGTTCTTCCACCCTCAGACACGCACACTAGCATCCTGGTACCGACCTGGGGATAAGGTATGGTTGTCCACCAGAGACATCTGGCTGCCCTGCCGTAAGCGTTCTTCAAATCTATCGACGCAAACCAGTCTCCGGGGCGCACCTGCGCCAGGATTTGTCTGAGCGTGGTCATTTTGAAAGCACGCCTCTCGAGCGTGCGGGCCAAAATCGGTCAGAGGCCGCCATCCTTCTTTGGCACCACGAAATACCGGCTGTAAAACCTGCTGTTTAGCTCTGGCAGGGGAACTGACTCTGTCGCTCCCTTGGCGAGCAAACTCGACACTTCTTGTCTTAAGAGCGGTGCGTCTCGCGCCAAGACCAACAACAGCGTCACGCCGCAGAAGCGGGGCGGTCTGCATCATGCTCTATAGTCCTTAAGAACCTGTGTGAAGTTGGCACCCCATATGTTGAAAATATGAATAAAATCATTTGTGTTCGTTTGTGCATCGTTTGTGCACATTTGTGCAGGTAAAATAAACATTTGTGCACAAAACGTGTTAAAGTTATTAAACATTAACTAGGTTGGTGATCTAAGGTCACCCAGCACTCCGTCAACGCCCAAATGACTCGAAAATAGTTGGAATCGTTTGTGCATCGTTTGTGCACGTTTGTGCAGACAAAATAAACATTTGTGCTCGAACCGTTTCAGAAATATTAAGCATTAATTTAGCCGGTGTCCTAAGGTCACCCAGCATCCCATTAGTACTAAAATCAGTCCGAAATAGCTGGATTCGTTTGTGCATCGTTTGTGCACGTTTGTGCAGCCAAAATAAACATTTGTGCATTAATGTGTCTCGCGTTATTAAGCTTTAATTAGTTGACGCGTGACGTCATCAGCACCCCATCAACGTCCAAATGACTCGAAAATAGTTGGATTCGTTTGTGCACGTTTGTGCAGGCAAAATAAACATTTGTGCATTCATGTGTCTCGCGTTATTAAGCTTTAATTATTTGACGCGTGACGTCATCAGCACCCATCAATGCCCAAATAACTCGAAAATAGTTGGAATCGTTTGTGCAGACAAAATAAGCATTTTACACCATTCTGTCTCAAGTTATTACTTATTTATTTTGCGCGTGGCGTCATCAGCACCCTATTAACGCCTTAATAACTTCTAAATCCTCGCTACATCTTCGGCGCATGCGCGACTCACATCGGGTAGGTACTCAGGGTTGCTACATTAACTAAATTTACACGATACGTCTAGAGCCAGAATAAGCACGCCTGACGTGTGCTGGGATGGGCCTCATTGCCTGAGGTGGAGGAGTTGTCCACAGCTACAACATTATAGCTACTAAAGACCTCAACGACGTACTTGTCGGTAAGTGTAGTTTTTGCGTTTAAGAGTCACTAACGAAGTCATTTTTAGCTAATGCGAGTAGCCGTTTTCGTGAACATAACTCTTTTGGTTTATAGCCTACAT
>JAZGTK010018541.1:0-11798 GCA_036877625.1 Ambastaia sidthimunki | reverse complement strand
AGTTATAAATATCACTGATTGTTGTCAGACCCTTTCAGCCACCTGAGGCCTCAGAGGGAAACAATGGCCAGAAATGTGGCGACCGGTTGCCACAGCAACGGTTGCCATGATCACATTCCACACAACAACATTGCTACTATGCAGAGTAGTCCATGTTTGGAAAACTCGGCTCTTAAGGACCAAATGGTAATCAGGCACCCGGAATGTTTTAACTTCAACCTTTTAGAAGGTTTTCAACCTTCTAGGTATATTAAATAGTGTCTATGCAGCTAAACAACACCTGTTCTATAAACTGGCAGAGGTTACATTAAACCTACAAGCTATTAGAAAATTCTGGGACCTTGAGGGAGTTGATTTCGTATTTTAAAAGCCTCAGCATTTTTATTCAATCAGCAAAATTCTGCTTAAATTCTCCCCGGGGGCAGCAAGGTCTTGAAGGGTCAGTGTGTGGGCTGAAGAGTACTGCATGAGCACAACGCTAATCCTCACAAGTCGTGCTTTGTGTCAATCTGCAGGGGCCATATGGCTCATTCTGCAATGCTACACACACGCAAACCCTGAAAGCCGGCAGTAGACGCACAACCCCTTCTGAATCTGCGGCTTCTGCCCTGGGACTTACAGAAGCACCTAGTAACAACTTTCATTATAAAATTCTGAATGCAAGTTATCATGAGCTGGAGGAATCTATGCTGTTTAAAGCTGCAAATGTTGTCTGATTAATGCTTTTATTGACAGATTCCCGTGTCGTGATCAGACTAAATATTTGATGCACTCAGCATGCATTGGATTACACCTCTTTGTTCTGCAATAGTGGCTTTTCCTTGACTTTGTGGTTGGATGTTTTTCCTTCTGCCCCTTCCAGTGGGATTTCTGCCCACCTTTGCACAAGCTCCTTTTGGGGTAATGAACCTCTACAGTTAATGAAAACCATTACAGAAAAACTGACTGCAGACATACTGCTTGCTGTACATTGTAGAACAGGCAATGTCATTGGATTGGACAATGCATCTACTGTTTTCTGCATTTAACAACAGGAAACTTTTTAACCATGGGTCCTATTGTGGAAATGTTTGTTAAATGTTATAATTCTTGACTGTAACCAGTATTTCAGTCTCACGGCTTGTTTAGTTCTAAGCACTAATGGAATATTGTTACGTCATTGTTGAAAGCCCATTTGCAATGGAGTGACTGACAAAGATGTAGTTTCGTCACCAAACCTTTTGTTAAATGTTTCCTTATTTGGAGCTTTAAATGCAAAGTTGCCGAGGCAACGCCTTTGACTTTGAAGCGAGAGAATAATGTCCTGTTTACTCAGCCAATCATAATGGCCGTAATAAACCAGCCTACATAACAACAGGGTAGACTGAGTGTAAACAGGGTAGAAATGTGTAGGCACTACATGAAAATTATAGCAGAAATGTTTTTGAAATACAGGGGAAAACCGTGTGTGACAAAATAAAATATTCAAATGAGAAGGGCGGTACTAGTCAGCTGATAGTAAATGTCATTATGTTTGACTATTCAAATCAGTGACATCACCCGTGGTTACCTGTGGCAACACAAACAGTGCCCTGTTGCAAAACAGTGATATATTATTGTAATTCTAAAGCTCTGGCTTCTTCCCCAGGATAGGATCGTGCCATCGAGATTTCTCCGAAATATTACTCTAGGGATCAACCGCGGAATCCTTGCTGCAGGCCGGCACATGGGCATTTTTATAACAATCTCTCTAGGGTTTATGTCCCCTGGAACCAAGTGACTTAGACACATGTCCTGCTTAGAATTGTTGACAGGAGAATCTGTCAACAGAGCATTAATACTACAACTTGAAAAACAGCCACATCAGTTGATGGAAAGTACTACAATGCAATGGTAAAGGCATTGGTTTATACATTTGTTTGAACACAATACTATGGAATAAAAGGCAGGATTTAGAGTTAAAGAAAAATTGGCTCCAAAACTGTGTTATATTTCACAATAGGAAAAATTTATATTCTAAACATCATTAGATGAGTTTTGTCTAGAGTTATGCTGAAATTGAGGCCCATGAAGGGAAAACTACGTAAGACGTCTGCGGTTTCGATGTAGGCGTGAGGCAATATGTTCCGTCCATAATTCAGTCTGGTTGTTTCAAGAGCTTCTCAACCTTCTCAAATAACCTTCTCTTTGTCCAATAAAGTCTTTGACTTGTCAGCTTAAGAGATTTAGACAGAATGATTACTTGGAAATTCGATTAGTAAAATTTCAGTTTTCTAGTAGTGAATCATTTTTTTTCTCAAGTTGTGGATCTCAGGCCATGAAATTCAGGTGGTGATATTCAGGCTGCAAAATTTGAGAAACACAAGGAAGGCCAAACAAGCATAAATATAATTCAGCTTTCACAGTAGACCCATTTCCTTGACGAATTGAAGAAGACAAAAGAAGTCTTGAAGAATTCATGCAGTTACTGTTCGTCTTCCTGTGTGTTTCAGGTTGAGGTGGAAGAACCACTGGGTTTTGCCTCTACCCATCTGGTGTATTAGTACCTTACCTTGGTATACCTTGCCAGGTTACACACACACACATGAACTGCTGAGTCTTTTTGCACTCTATCAGCAGTGATAATAACTCTGCTGCCGAAAGTCTGAAAATAAACAAACACACACGTTTGTCCTTCAATAAAATGCTTATTCTTTATCAGGATGATAAAGGTCCTCTTATTCAACCATTCTTGCATTCATAAACAGTACAATACCTTCATACATTGCAGTAAATGACACTGTATTTTCCCACAGAACAGAACAAAACACAAGCGATCAGTTCAAAGTATTTTGAATATCTCAGTTGTTATCTCTAATACAATGAAAGGAATTCGAGAACAAATGTCTCCTGCTTCTCAGATGTTTCTTTTACCAGAGATAAAATACCACGTGTCCTCTGGAGTTTAAGAAGAGCCCTCAAACATGCCAAGACACCAAATACTGTGATTAAAAAAATATTGGATTCAATGTTCAAATTGGAATTTAAACTTAAACTTCCTCATCAGATTCTTCTAAATAATCTGAAAAGGTGTTTTTTAAGTAAAATATGTGGCTTAAATATAAATAATAATTTATAGGAATGTATAGTATTCCTGAAGTGATTTGGCCCACATCAAAAGCAGCCTCATCTTTCTCCAGCGAATCTCTAAAACTGCTGTTCACCTCAGAGTTACAAATCAATTGCCTCCTTGCTTTCTGACTAATTACCCCATGCCAGTGTTTTATTTCTGGTAAAGGACCCTCTTGACGTGACAACCATCTGTGCCGACTGCAGTTAAAGTGCCAAGACAGAAATACAGCAGTGTTTTTTTTTTTTGTGGCCGGCCAGCCATCCATCTATCTCACCCTTTCCCACACGCACAGCTGTATTATAAGATTATGAGGACATCTGGTGTATAGTTACAGATCTATAAACAGAACAGTATAGATGTTTATAACCTAAATGTTGAACTTTTCACCTTTACATGTAAAGGTTCTTCAGTGTTTTTATGCTTATGTCTAGAGAACCTTTTTTCAGTTCTATTCAGTTCAGTAATCATCACTGAAGTTTTTGAACTACAGTAGGTTGCTCTTAAAGGGACAGCTCACCAAAAATAAAAAATTATGTCAAATTATGGGCTGGGACTACCTGTTTGGCTAACCAATGGGAGATGGTGTCATTTTGAAACACCAAATGAGAGATTTAGTAAATGTTCCAGTTGCTCTTCTAAAGTAAATGGTATATTAATATATGCTTAAAACAATAAACGTGAACTATCCCTTTAAATAACTGGAAGCGCATTGTAATGCTCACTGTGTTTTTTTTCATTGGCCCAGATGTTCCTGACCGTGTACCTCAGCAACAGTGAGAAGCACTTCACTGAGATCCCCATCACACCAGAGACGCTGTGCAGAGATGTGGTGGACATGTGTAAAGAGCCGGGGGAGGTGGACTGTTATCTGGCCGAGATGTGGAGAGGATCTGGTATGTGCTGACGTGCCTTTTTAGTATTGTCTTAGTTTCATTCTTGGCCCATCGCTACAGGGACCAAACCTTTCATAATGTATTGTAGCAAGATTATTTCAAACTGTTATGAAATAAGGCTCTAGATTTTTTTCAGGATTTGAAGGCTCATAAGAGTGGTTTATAGAACTTTCATGCTCTTCTGAATTGTAGGTTTGTGTGAGGAACAGACTGATTAAATAGTTCAGAGGAGCTCAAACCATCTAGAAGTCGAAAGTCTAAATATATGAAATGAAAAAGTTTGACTTCTACTGTGGAGGGCAAAATTTTCAATAAATAAAAAGTCTGTCTGTTTCTCATGCAGTACTATTGTATTACTTTAGTATTATATTACTTAAGATATAGTACTTTAGTCGTGTAAATCTGCTTTTAGGTGCTTTTTTAAGGTCTTTTCCGGAGCTTGACAGCCACTGGTCACTGTATGCTGTGAAAAAAAATACCGCAAATGATCTTCAAAGCATCTGCTTTGGTATTTCCAGACCATTTAACAAGGTCAATAAATGTATAATAAATCATGTACAAAAGAGCGGTTTTATTGATGCACGTGTCTATGCGACAGTGGCATAAAGGTGCTGTGGGTACATCACTCTACAATGGAACTTTGCCACCTAATTTGCATCCCTGGCTTCTCATTGGCTGTTTCCCATTTCAGAGCGTGTGATTGGTGACAGCGAGCGAATTATCGAGGTGCTGCAGCGCTGGGGTCAGCAGAGGGCGGAGGTGCGATTTTTCCTGCGTCACGACAAAGCACCCGGACACGACACAGGTCAGAAAGAGAGAAAACTCAGTAGAGAAGACAAAGTTGGCATGCATAAAACTCTTTGGCTGTGTTCACACTGCACACAAATCCGATTTGGCTTTCTGATCTGAATTTGATTGGTTTGATCATTGCCTACAATGTAGCCAATATCTGGTGCCTCTAGTAAGATCTCATTTTAATTAGTTTTGACATCAAGACATGATGTGATTTGGATTGTTTACTGTTCAGACTCATAAAACTGAAGAGAATTGAATCAGATGAGCCAAAAAATGGATTTCTGGTGCTAGATTCTAGTTTCAAAATGTTGTATGGTTAGATAATAACTAAAATACAGGCAGACTCTGTTCTCATGCCAAATCACGGATGAGTTTGATTACTTCCTTCCCCTGTGGCGGTCTGATGTCACGTGGCCACAGTGTTGAAGGGAACAAGCGTGAATGTCATTTCCTTTTATGGGAGAATGTCGATGGAGAGGTTGTGTATTTGACATGGTTATGGCTCTGTTGGGGGTATTCATTATTTACTGAAGTGTGTTGTGTGGCAGTGCCTTAAGCTTTGAAACAGGTCGAAAAGGATCTATATCTTGTGTCCTGTAAACGTTTTTCTGTCAGCGAAACAAGATAAATGATTACATTAGATAAATATTGTTCCTGCATCAAGTTTTACAAAAAAGGTACAACAAAATTTGACTTAATTAACTTGTACTTGTGATCAAAGTACAATCTAGTTTCTTCTTCAATTGTTTTGCAAGTTATTTTTAACACAAATACCATTCGTCACAATCTCCACTTATTTGTTTACACTGTGTGTTTAAAGTGAATCCTCCCTTTTCCCCGGAGATGTTTAAACATCCCAGTCATGTGAAACCGTGTGTGTGGTTTCAAATTTCACTGGCCCTCTATACCGGACAAAGAGCGTCTATTACACAACAGTGCCAGCTGTATCGCTCCTGTGTGCGTGACTTTACCTCACAAAACAGAGCGTCATTTTTCTGCTGAGCGTAATTATTGTCGATTGGACCCGGCCTGACTTGTAATCGTGGTGTTTGTGGTTTGTTTTCACACAAAATTGGGGTAAAACCCTATGCTTGTGTAATCGGTAAGCTCTGATTAGGACCCCTGCAGTGTCAGACTGTAACCAAGGTCATTTGTTGGCCATTGTTTTGCACTTAGACTGGTTTATCCAGTAACCTATTAAAGCAGCTAGTGCTAGTGGTCCTAGAGTTGAGGTTATGTAAGTGGCACAGGCTCTCACTAGTTTTTTTGACTGGCCAAACGGGCATTATGTAATAAAGTTCGCCCCAGTCCAGGCTCAGTCACTGTTTTTTAAGCAAAACCCAGTGCCTGGTCTTCATTGATGGGTTGTTTAAAGCTAAACTTCTGGATAAAAAGTTTCTGAGCTTCTGGTATTTCTGCGCCCCATCTTAAAGGAACTACTTGAGCTAAACTTGCTGCCACAATGCTAATGTTTTAATGTGTAGAGAGTTGCTATGCAGCTCTTAGAGTGCTCTGAGGGGTTGCTAAGGTGTCCTGGGTGGTTGCTAGGGTGTTATTGATTGTGGTTTACTGGCCCAAATTAAAAAGAATTCATCGCTAAGTTTCTAAGTTATTCTGGTCCTTCTAAGACAGTGTAGGTTCCTCCTTCAATGCAAGGTTGTGGAATTTTTCATCCATGTTGTTCTCTGAATGCTGTCATTTTTTCTGGCATGCTTTGATCTATGACCTTTTCTAACTCCAGGAGGTCACAGAGGTCCAGAGCCTCCCGTCAAGAGAAATGCAATAAAGGGGACGATGGACAGACACATGGAGAACGGAGTAAGTATGATCTTCTCTGACTCTTGCTGATGACTGTTTAAGCTTCAAAGCTCTGAAGCTCAGTAGATGTCCACCAGGGTAAAAGTATTGCTTTGAATCTACAGATGGTACCTCCTCATATGGACATCACCCTCAGTGAGCTACAGGAGATGGTGTCACGGCAACAGCAGCAGATCAATGCTCAACAACAGCTCCTGGCCTCAAAGGTGGTCTGCTTATATTATTAAATCAATATCCTGTTGAACTGATGTCTATGAATCACATGTGTGGAATGCTGTCGATTACCAAAGACAATTTTAACTCATTCTCAGTTTCTCAAAGATCTGGTTTACAGTAAACATACTGTAAAATGCATGCGTACGGTAGCAGCCAAGCAGAGAGGGTGACTGATAAACGTATAAAACAAAGAGCTTCAGTCTGAAAAAGAGTTTGATGTTGATCTGACTTCTCACAGGAGCAGCGTCTGCGTTTCCTAAAGCTGCAGGACCAGCGGCAACAACACCAGCAGACATCCGAGCAGGAGAAACTGCAGCTTCTACGGGAGAACGCGGAGAACCAGGAGGCCAAACTGCGCAGAGTTCGAGCTATTAAAGGACAAGTGGAGCAGAAACGCATCAGCAACAGTAAACTAGGTCAGAGCTTAAGTCCAGAGGAGTATGACTAGAGGAAGTTAGAAGTATCAACATTGACTCAGTCAGTGGTTTGGGCTGGGACTACCTGTTTGGCTAACCAATGGGAGATGGTGTCATTTTGAAAGAGGTTTTAAAGTTTAAAACTAGTTTTAAAGAGGATTATTTTAAAATTGTGTTTTGTGCTGCTATAAAATGCACACTGTTATGCAGATATTCATCTTATTCCTCTGTTCTTCAAAAGTTGTATATTAAAAAAAATGATAAAGTTTTGTCATTTTACTAAAAAGAAGGAAGTTCATTTACATGAGTTATTTCACATAAAATGAGTTATTTTCCAGGCCAGATGGTTTGGTCAACAAATTAAGTTTTCAAGTGAATAATTAACATCTTATGTTTTTTTAATTGTGATTTATATCGAGATACATTGTTTGAAGGCTAGTTTATTTATATTTTATTATTAAAAATGTTTTAGAACTTCTTCCGAGATCATTTACGAAGTCGCAATTTGTTGTGGCCCATTTGCCCGCTAATGAAAAAGTTTCTCTTTAACTGTTTGTGTTATATAAAAATGCCATTAACGACCAAATTAATCAAGAGCGACAATAACAAACGATCACGCTAATAGAAATGAGAAGTTAATTAACGAGAAGATGGCGGCTCATTTTTCTCTCTGGATCTCTGTAGTGGAGGAGATTGAGCAGATGAACGGTCTGTTCCAGCAGAAGCAGAGGGAGCTGGTGGTGGCCGTCAGCCGGGTGGAAGAGTTGAGTCGACAGCTAGAGATGCTGCGTGGAGGCAAAATGGACGTCCCTCACGAAGCAGGACCGAGCTCCACTGGAGAACTTGAGAGACTTTACAAAGAGCTTCAGGTACACATTGGAGTTTTAATTGAGGTTATAGGGGATTAATTGTACACTTTTGTAGCGTTATGTTTTTCCACACTTAATGTAATTTAACTTTAAGACATATTGAGTTATTTTTGTAGATAAACTTTACACTTTTAAACATATTTTAAATAAAGGTTATAGACCATAGGGTTAAAATGGTAAAAATATGCAGTATAGTTAAAATGTATAACTATAAACCAGACAAATAAAATTGTAAAGAAAAGAGATTGGAACAGAAAAATTTGGTTTTGGCCTGGCAAAGAAAATTGCTCTTTTTCTTCTTTCTTTAGCTGAGAAATAAGCTGAACCAAGAGCAAAGTGCCAAACTCCAGCAGCAGAGAGATAATCTAAACAAGAGAAACATCGAGATGGCTGCCATGGACAAAAGAGTGGCTGAACTGAGAGACCGCCTGTGGAAGAAAAAAGCTGCTCTCCAGCAGAAAGAGAACTTGCCTGTGAGCAACTTTCCACATTTGCTGTTTTGTTCTTATTGGGCAGAAATTAAGTCCCTGACGCACAGAAATTCACAATTTCATGCTGTCTGTCTCCTGTGTTTGCAGCTGCCCTCTGAAGGGCAGGTCTCTCAGCCTGCTGGCCTGGCAAGGGTTGCTGCTGTTGGGCCATATATCCAGACCACCCCAGCCTCTCCGGTTCCTCCCAGACAGGAGATCCTGGTGAAGCCTGCTTTCCCTGACGGCCCGGCTACTCTGCCCAAACCGCCCCCCAAACCAACCACAGGTGCGTAGATTTAAACTTCCTGAGTTTGAGTAATTTTATATCATTATGACTGAGTCACTGTATAGTTATTTTTGCAAGAAAAAGATTTCTATGTTAAATGACTGTTAAGTAACTCATTTGAATATTTTCTGTTTTTTATTTGTAACTTCATGGGAAGAAATTAAAATGTAAGATTATTCATAATAAATAAATGCTTAGTCTGCTGGCAGTGCAAAAACAGCTTCACATTATACAGTATAACAAAACAGATGAAAAAGACTAAGTATTACTAATATTACACATCATATTATACCACAGAGTTCTAAGTGTAACAGTTGATTAAACAAGTCACTTTAGAAGCGGATATAAAATATCTAAATTAATGCAGGAAATTGTGCTGTTGCTTGGCAACCAAACTAAACTCTGCTTAGCAACGCTTCTTCAAGGACTTTTTTTGCCTTTTTTACAGCATGTCCCATGCTGTATTTTCAGATTACTTAAAATTCCTTAGCTATTCTACCACATAAAAACATACAGCAGCCCAACACACTAATGGCATGTAAATATATTTAACTTGGTATATACAGTATTTCTACCAGATGTCACATGTCTGCAGTCACGCAGTATCTACTGTTATACCACCCAGCCTTATATGTTTGCTTGTATTTGTTCCACTATGCTTGTAAACTCAAATCCATCTGTCTTGTTACTTTTTGCCAGGTATTGGTTTCCTCACAAATAAGATCTCCAAGGTTTCAGAGTTGTTCTCCAATACTGAAGCCAACAGCAGTGGCCATGGCCACTCCTCTACCCTGCCTCGCATGACAAGCCACACATCTCAGGAGAAAGGTACTACCCTTCAACCTTAAAAAACAGAGTTATGTGACTGTTAAGCGTTGTATGACCTAAGTTATGTTTTCTTTAACATCCTTTATAGATCCTGAGGCCGATTCAAGACCGCCGACTTTGCCTTTACGAAAGAACCAGAGTAGCGAGGACCTCTTGAGGGACACCCAGGTACTGCACTGAGTGACTGAAGTCAGCTCTTAAAGGGACAGTACACCTAAAAATAAAGATTCTGTCATCATTAACTCATCCTAACGCTGGTCCACATTCGTAGTGTTTGGTATTTACTGTAGAGGAGATGTTAGGCAGAATGTTGGTGACCGAGAGCCTCAGTCACTATTTACTTACAAAAAACTACAGAAAAAACTGCATCATCAACATTCTTTAAGATTTCTCCTCTTTTGTTCAATGGAAGAAAGATGTATAGGTTTGGAGTGAAGTAAGGGTAAGGAAATGATCACAGGTTTTTAATTTTAGGTGAACGAATCCCTGAACAATTTACAAAGATATACAATAAATGAACACTAATGCATGATAAGAATTACACAGATGCTACACAGTAACTGAACACTAATGCCTAAAACACCTGAGTTTTTTGTATCAAGAATATTAAAATGATCTGCTAGATACATAAATTGAACAGTTATTTGATTAATGAGTCCACATAATTTAAATCTGAGCTCAGCTGTTGCTTAAATCTTTATTATATTTGGATTGTCTTCTCTGCTTCTCTAGTCTGCAGATAGAACATTTGGGAAGGTTCCTCCACCGGTTCCTAACAAGCCCAAACCTGCTCTACCAGGCCAGTCCACCTTCAACAAACCTCCTTACAGCACAGGCACCTTTCCTGGCAAAGCCAGATCAGCCAATCAGAAGCCTCCTATGCCACTTCCTTCTCACAATCACACCTTACCCATACCTCCACCCCCAAAACCGGACACCTTACCCGCCGCGACTGTACGTCCTTTCACGTCAGACACTTTGGCAGGAAAAGAGACATCCACCCCCACCACACTCCACAAGCCCCAGACGTTAGCCGCAAGCTCCATCTATTCCATGTACACTCAACAGAGCACTCACGGAAAAGGTTACCAAGGACAAAGTACACTGACCCGATCACAACCTCGATGTGAGTACCGTCACCTCAGCCGACCCCCAAACCGTTTTAACAATCACTGTGTTGGGCCTTGAAGTGTAAATGTATGCATCGATTTTATTTGCCAAAAGATTATTATTAGTAGTAATATTGTTCATTTAAGTGTTTACCACTTGAGTATATACATTATATAACAATGATTTTACCACAGGGTAATACAGGGTATTAATAGGGTAATACACCCAAAAGTTAATAATAATTTTCTGTTACCTACATTCTGGATACCCTGAGGGTAGCTAAATTAACATTTGTTAAAAAAAGCCATAGAAAACAGTGTACCAGTCGTTGTTAAAGCCTTAGGTGTTCTGTACAGTTACGTAATGTTTAGTAACAGGATTTATCAGCTTTAATGTACAAACATTTCTTTCATACTTACAATCCAAAAGACATTTTGAAGTTCAAAATCTTTCATTCAGTTTCAAAGTTCACCTCAGGGAAGATAAAGATTTATTACAGCCTCTGATTTGGTTACAGGATTTAAATCCAGCCGTTTAATTTTATACAACAGTCTAGTCTGTCAGTTTGATTACATGTTTTGTATCAAATTTCACCTAAATATTGGGCGTGTTCCAAATGACATTTTTGTGCCCTTGAAGGGCACTGCAGGCAGGGGACAATCTCTGCACAACCGCTATATTGCGGTTATTACACCTTGAGTAATGTAGTAACAGCTACTGTTGTACGTTTACTCTGGAATGTGTTTAAATAGGAAATGAGACTCATTTTGTTAATTAAAGGTATTTTAAGTGCCTGATTATTGCTGTCTCTCACAGTGTACGGTAAACCAGTCATCCCATCCAGTGGGGGGCAGCAGTCTTATGCTCAAGACAGCGGTGATCAGGTTGACCATGGAAGCAATGTGGCCCCTGCCACCTTCTCCAGTGAGGGCCAGGAGACGGAACGTGTTCCACGGCCCCTCAGTCCTACCAAACTTTTGCCGTTCCTCTCCAACTCCCATCGCCT
>JAZGTK010018540.1:0-11798 GCA_036877625.1 Ambastaia sidthimunki | reverse complement strand
TTTTTATTTCACATGTTTATTATTTTTATGTGCTATTACAAATAAACGCAATTATTTCATCTCTAAGAATCCTTGCGTTCATAAAATATGATTTAGAGTTTTATTGTTTGCGCAAAATGTGAATGGTTTTCAGGCTTAGAAGTCAATATGTAAACGTCTTCTAGGGGTAAAATAATATTTCGAAAATTATATATATGTGTGTTGATTTTTCACGACGATTTGAATGCAGCACAAGGATGCGCAAAAAGTCTTTGAGAAAGACGAATACAATCCCTCTAGTCAGACCACTAGCAAATCCAAACCCACTTTTTACAGCACTTCGGAGTCTACATTTCTTATGCCACTTGTTAATACGCAACCTTAAGACAACAAATTAAACAAGTTTGGTGCTTGAAAATGCACATTCTCGTAATCATTCCCTTTATCCAGATTAATGGTAAGAGTTAAACAACCAGACTTACCCGTAACTGGAAGTAGAGGACCAGAAAATGCAAACACCTGGAGAGAGAGAGAGGGCAAGCGAGAGAGAGAAGCAATTACACAAGATAAAAATGTACCAGTACATCTCAAACCTGGCTTTCAGCGACTTCTATTGGCAAGAATGTACCGATTCAAAGTTAATATTAAAAAGGTCCCTTACACGTAGATAAATCTCGAAGGCAGAACAGACATCTTGGTCAAATACACCTGTTTCCAGCTCCAGTGAGTGCCGCGCAAAGCCCCGCCAGGGTCTCACACTCAAAATCCCGGAGGAGACGTGCAATCCCAGGGAAATGAGCGATGAAGGAAATGAAAATGTGCCACTGAAAGCTGCATGAGGCTCTCCCTTGGTTCGAAATAAATCTGAATAAACGCAAAAATGTCTTCGACCGGACCTTGGTGTCCCCGACCCTCCGCGGCCGTGCTCACGCCGCTGTTTCGCCAAAGCGCGCAAAGATTAAATTTGTAAGTTAAACTGTTGCGCTGTGTCTCCTCCTTAACTACTCAGTTTTGATCCAACATGAAAAATATAAATTCCGTTCGTACCTGACGTAGACACATGAAAGCACACACCTTCCCAGATCTTTAAACTCTTTTCATGTCCATTGTTTGGAGAGGACGAAACCTTCCCAGGAATTCCGCGCAGGGTACATGAGTTAGGTTGAAAAAAAAACACGTTGCGCCTTTAGTTTTTGCTTAACTGTTATCCAAGCTGTTGTATATAAAAGGCTGATAGACCAGTGCATATCCTGAAAGAGCGCCGGGTGTTGGTACGGAACTCCTGTCAGTGATCTGTCTGTCTGTGCGCCGAGAAGGGTTGGAGCGCACTAAGGGGTTTTTGGTTGGTGGTGGGTGGAAACCTGTCAGTGGTTTTGCACCTGATAGGGTGATCTGCGAGAGACCATCGGTGCAGGGAATGCGCCTTTCGTCCGTCTGTGCGCATTTTCCCATTGAGTTTCTTGAACTCTGTTTTAATGTCAGTCTGTGAAAATGTCTTTCGGAGTTCATATATAAACTTGTAAACAGGTGCATTTCAGTTTAGCAAATCCAAAAACACGGACCTGAAATAACAACCTTACATGTGATGTAAGAAAAGTGGCGTGAATATTCACTACTTTCTCATAGCTAAACGCATTTTAGATTAAAAGGCATTTAGTAAAAATGCCAACAATAATAATTGCGATTATTATTGTAGAATGTTTTATATTTATTTTAAATTAACATATGTAAATACGCATTATGTATTTGTTTGCTTGCGGGGAGACCAACCTCACTTAAGCTTTAGTGGTTTCTTATTGCACCAACTATGTAACTTCTTATTACACAAAAGTAAGTATTTGAAACTTTTAAGTGAGCGCTTTGATTATTCATTTACTGATGAACCCTTATTTCATCTCGTTTGTTCACTTCCCAAAGCCGAAAGCATTTTATTGGTGAAGTTTGTTGATTCCTCCCAGACAGTATTGATATGCAAGTAGTTGTTGAACTCGAACTTTCAATATTGTGCTATAAGTCATCTGGCATTGAAATGCACAAGAGGTGTGAACGTGTTGACATGGTCTTCTGAACATGCCCCCCTCCAGCTGCGAGTTTATTCCCTCAACAGCCCTTTCTTAACTGCGATCGGTGGAGAAAAGGAACGTTTCTACATTTATATTACTGCTCTTACATGCTTTTCCTGTATCGTATGTTATCATGTCAGGTTATTTAACAACAACAAAAAAAATCTCAGCTGAATTTAAGCTTTTAGGTTTTCATGCAGTGTAAAAAGAAATTAATTCACGTGGCCTAAATTGTCAGTTGGTATGTGCTCAATATGCGTATTATAAACCTAAGGAATTAAATTTGAAGTCTGACAAAATCAAACATTTCATAACACTAGTTAAAGCCTAGAAACTATCCTTTATTTAATTTTTTATGATTTTGCAGGCACATTTTTACACTTTTCTTGCATGCATTCCTCTTGGTTTGCCTGCATTTTTGCCTTCAATAATAATAATAATTATAATAACAATAATAATAACAATAACAATAATATGCTATAAACCTGTGTGTGTTACTACAATAAAGTGAATTTCTTTTCAAGTGGATCACCACTTGTGCAGTATACTCACAATTATCCTCTTGAAAGCAGCCAAAACAAAAGTGGTTTTAAATGCAAAGTGAACACAGATTTGTCCGTCATCAGCCTGATGAGATCAAGGGAGGCTCTGGCAATATAACAAGCAGCATATCCTGCAACTAAGATTGGGATACACAGTTTTAACAAAGAGGAAGTTAAACTCTGGCATTCCCCGAAATTCAGAAGTGACTAGATCTTTTTGAATACTAAAAGCTTTGTGTACAAAGGATTTTGCACGTCTTGCAGAATATGAATTATTCAGGTGGCCAATTAATAGCTGATTCCAAGTGCAACTTCTAACAGAGCGATGTCTAGATTCATTTGTCTAGTACGAGGCACAGAAATGGCTGTGTTTAAATAGCCTTTGTTATTTATTAGAACTTGGAAGACCAAAGATAAAACAAACGAGCGGTAGATTCCAACAGTTATTCCTGAGAGAGCTGGAGGTCTACATCACACATTTCATATGCTGGGAAAAAGTGCTACACCTTTAAGTGGGTCACAGTTTGTACGTGCAATGGTTAACTAAGGTGATGAGTGATTTAACAAATCAACAAAGGGTCATTAGTCAAAAAGGTTTAATGACAGGATAGAAAGCATTAAAAGCAGATAAATATGCCACATCAAGGTTTTCTGCACAAAACTCCAGCCTAAAAATAATAAAAAACAGCATGTTCTTTTGTGCATTGGTGTAATGGAAGTTAGGAATGCTGTTTCCCTGAAGTTTAATAAAGCAGGAAAAAAACAGCTTTCAAAAAAGAAAACCTGGAGGAGAGGTCACACACAGTTGTTCAAAGGCTTTAGAAGACCTTTTAAAACTGACAGAGGAACTTCACAGTTCTGGAAGTAAAGAGCAGTGTACCGCATTAGTGTCAGAACACCTCCGACACACCCAACTCCCTCCCTGCATCCTCTTTCATCTCTGACACAAACGTATAGGTGGCGAGGGTTACAGCATCTGTGTCCTATTGAATTTGAAGGTGACGGAGAGACCCTATTTGCTGATTGATATCTGATGGCCTTTTTGAGTCAGAGGCTTGATCAACACCTTAATAGAAAGTATCAGTGATTCTCAAAGTATAAAGAGAAAGTTTATCTGTACACAAATACACACAAATCTATCTATCTATCTATCTATCTATCTATCTATCTATCTATCTATCTTTTAAAAACTATAGGTCAATGAAGGGTCATGTCTTGTTAGACTCGTGACAGAAAGGGTGTGTGGGGGGAATCAAAGGCTTGATGTTGCTTTGAGGGTGTACACACATTGCTAATTTGTCCCCCGTCACACGTGGACTGCATGGAATCGTTTAGAAGCCCAAGTGCAGGACGCTGAGTGTGTGATGTTGGATAGGTGTATGGGTGGGAACAGGAGTGTGTGTGTGGGGTGAGAAGCATTTGAAGGTTTGGAGGGTTATAGGGTGAATTCAGGGTTTGGTGAGTCTGAAAGTGTGTGTTTGTGTGGTGGGGTACTTAACCATATATTTTGTAACCATATATTTGTACCCAAAAGTGAGCAAAACCTTATCTCAAACCTCATGTGGACATCCTCATCCACCTATAGTAAAGATACTATAAAAATATAGCACAGAAAGTTTAACTGTAAAAACGCAGAAAACTTTCTATTAGGGTTAGAGTGTGGCTCAGGTTATAGTGTTTACACATAGAAAAGTAAATGTGTGGTGTTAAAAGACGTGGGTGACGCTGCCTTGGCAACTGAATTAGATAATTGTTCTGTCAGTTCTGTGCAAATTCTGGACTACACACAGAATGCATTAGCAGGGCCTGCGACCAGGCAGCGCAGCACGGTGCTAATGATGATATTTCCCCTCTTGCGCTACGCTCCCTGTTCAACGTCATAAACACTGTGTATGGCTCCCTCGCTGCTAGCTGCTAACATGTTTTTATTTTCATGACTGCATCAATTTCTACGGCTCACTGCACTCTGCACTCCTTAATTATTTCACAGTCGTTTTTATAGAGGGTTTGCTGTGGAGTTTAATAGATTTTAAAAAGCTGGGCTGTCAGAGCTTGTCACAATAGAGTAGATGTTTTAGACTGGAGAGAATAATTGGTTTGGGAAAAGCCCCCTCACTTCTACCTCTGGTTTCTCGGGTACATCCCAGTGGACACCGCTGGCCAATCACAGATGTACGTTTGTCATTTACAGCTGCAGAGGACCCTGTGTTTTAAAGACACGGGACAAGGAACTCAAGGTTGAGTGGATTTGGATTAACTGGGCATATAATGTGAAATTTTAACGGACAAACTGCTGATGTACATAATCGGACCCCGAAAATGATCTGATTGCCGTAACTACATAATGACGCCTTTAATCAGTCCAAGCGTCTAATGAACAAATTTTGCACTGTCAGACGAAGAATTGCTTGGCCCTGGACGGGGGCCAGACAATCTTGTTTACATCATCTATTTATTGAAATACAATGAAGGTAGTGTCACCAAACAGTCTTGAACAGAAGCCCGGTCCTAACAATGCTCAATTATAAAAACAGTATCTCCAATTACAGTAAATACTACCTTTGTTTCCAGCACAGGTCAACTCAGGGCACTTTACTGTTTTAAAACAGAGAAGCTTTGTTTGGGAAAGCAGACAACACTGAAATGTGCCATATTCTTCAGTCTCAGGTGTATTCCCTTACATTGTCACTTTCATATATAAACAGACATACACTCATACACACACACCTGATGCACAAACACACAGATTTGTACTGTGTCCCGCCACCCCCCACTTAGCCAGATGACACCAGCTTAATGGACTAGTCCAGTTCCCCCCAACCTCCCACCTTCCTGCATTATGGGCTGGTCTGATCTGTTCTCCTGTCTAACACCTTCTTAGAGCCCGCACTTCCTTTGTTCTGTCAATACACAAACAACCATTCACATATGGCCACTCTGTAATCAGTGAAATATTAGCCTCTGGGCTTTGAGTGAGTGAGTGTGAGAGAGAGAGAGAGAGAGAGAGAGAGAGAATCATCCATGACCAATCAACTCTTTAAATACCTGTTTGGCTTTTGGTTGCAGAGGTGTTCTGGAGAGGTCACAGGGAAGAAACAATTCTCTCCTAAAAAATAATGCACAATTTTAAGAATAAAGATACAAGTGACCCAAATATTACACAATTGAACTGGTAGGTTAAAGTAGATGAATCCTAAATTTTGTCTTTAAATGGACTGTTAGTACTTCCTGAAATATTTTTGGGGTGTATCTCAGTATCAACCACTTCCAAGTCCTGTTGAAAGTTCTTAGTCTAAATTACATCCAAACTGAACCAAACCTCAGGTCCATGGTCTGGCTACACACATTTGAAGACCAGAAGTTGCTCTTAGTCTTGGCTAGACCACTAGGCCTTTCTAGTACATTCAATTTTAGCAGACTACATAATGGTTTATAGGTTAAATTAAGTTAATTATTAAATTAAGTTGAAGGGAATTTCTTGACGGTAAGTACACTTTTATAAAGCACCACCCTTCTCTCTCTAGAGACATTGTGGTAATTAGGGGTCTCCTCCTCATGAACTTCATAGCAACATATATCAAGTAATACAATAACATGTTCACTGATTTCACAATTATGTAAGTTTTTCCTGGGTCAAAAACGATGCCAGATTTTATGCTCAGCCATCCTACATGCAGTTGGTTGATGACATGAATTAATATCAATTTCTTAAAAATCATGGAACCATCTGAAAACTTTTTAATATTAATTATAATTAGAGCAGAACATAATTTATACAGTAGAAAAATATTTGAACTGTTTAACTCACAGAAGACTATGGATTATGGCTGCTCATTACTGTGATTAGGTAATTGTAACTAGTTCTTCTATTAAAAAACCTAAAAAATTTGTTACGGGTAAAAATAGCCACAGTAAACCACAGTAACAATAAAAAATTGTGAGAAGAGATTCTTCTGTCTGATTATTTGATTATGAATCTACAATCTACATGTCTGTTTTGACAGCAAAATCTGTCAGGCGCCCAGTGTTCTCAAAGAAAGCTGAATATCAGGGCTCCTAGTGTAGCTACTGGGACCCCTGGACCCTCTGCATGTACACAAGTTGACCACTGGGGGCCCCTTCACTGCAAACAGAGCAAGCTGATGATCAAGCTTCCAAACAACTACTTGTAACTGTCTAATGTTAACCTATCAAAACGTGCATTTTCCAGAGCCCCAACAATACTTTTATGCATTCAGTAAATACCATACTAAAAAAAGCTCAAATTCCGTTCTTTGTCATGTCATTTTGCAGGAGTAATTCATACCAGGTGTTCAGAGTGTGACTTCATTCCAGTTTCAAACTTTTAATTATTTGGTCTGATTTGTATTGATGTCTTTTCATTTCACAGTTTGTGCAGTTACTCTCAGCTCTTCTGCGGTCTAGAACAACCATGTCGAAACGATAGATAGAGGCCATCACATTGGAACAAAAAGCCTGCAAATCATATGGCTTGTCACACACCATTTACCCGCAAATTGATTTAATTTATCTCAATAAGAGACTCCAGAACACAGAGGGGAAAACCCTGAACCACTTCCCATCATTCTCTGAGAACTACAGGTGCCCCAAGTGACCCTGGGCTGAGTGTGTTTGAAGTGTAGAACTGCTAGAAACCACCGGGACCACAAACAGCACAAATATCGCTCATTTTATTTCACTTAGGGGATGTTTAGTGGTGACAAATTACCCTTTTTAGCTTCGCTGTTTCATAAGCACTAGCTAATGTCCGTGGCAAACGCTGAAACTAAATTGTTCACAGTAATGCAGGGGGAATGTCAAACACTCAAGATCTCTTTGTTGGTGAACCTTTTCTGTTTTTTTTTTTTACTACAGCTTGTTTTAGAGGTGAAAGCGTCGGCTGTGTTGTGTATAAGCTAACTCTCAAAGACACGGCTAGACTTTTACGGCCCTGATATACTTTAAGTAAAGTTCAAAGTGATTTTTACATGACAATATTCTCAGGCAGCTTTAGTTCCTCCAAATGAATGCTTTTATGGTCTCAACAATAAGGATTATTTTCTGCTAGTTCAGTTTGACCTATAGTACAGATATTGTGGCCTGACCATAAAACGTTTCATTGTTTTGTGTGTCACAGGTGTTCACATTTATACATGTGAAAGTTTAGAGATTAAATAAATACTTTAAACTTTATACTTTGCAGGGAAAAAAAACACAATTTGGCAAGTGAATTAGAAAAACAAACTAAACCAAAATAAAAAAATTCTTGTTTGAATTTAAATTTTTTAGAGAACAAAGACTGACATAACCAAACCAACTCATGGGTAATGGAGTTGAAAGTGGGATGGATTTCCAGTTCAAAATGTAGAGGATTTTCATATTTTTTCCAGACAAATCGCTACCTTAGAATTATAAGGTTCTATCTGACATTTTTGTCAAAATTGAGTTATTGACATATTCTGCGGCACCCCAATCATAATTTGGAATGTACACAGGAGGACCAATCAGGTCTTACCTCTTTATGTTGTTACTGATAAGCCTGTCCCAGTCCCACTGGTTTAATACTGTTATGAGACTTGGTAAATGTGAAGATGTCATTGAAAGCAACAAGGAAAGTGCTGTAGATTTCTTAAAAGCATTTCTCGAAAAATAACATTTTGATAGATGAAAACACATTTATAAGACATACATTTAACATTTTCAAGATAGGCTACATGAGTAAATTGTAAATATTTCTTAAATCATTGTTATTTTTTCTGTTTTGTTAGATAGATTCTATTTGCAATTGACCTGTTCCAAAATTTAGGTATTTTTTTCCAAAATTTTCAAAAATTTAGGTATTTATCATATTTAGAATACATTTGGGGTGTCTGTAACTCTGATGCTTTAAAGTAATTTGTTCCACTTATCAGTTTTGGTATTGCAAAATGCAAAACCTTTAAACCTCAGTATCTCAGGTCAAAATGCAGATAGAACCTTATAATTCTAAGGTAGCAAATACCTCCAAACACTACAAGAACTTCAAACAAAGTAAACAGAGTGGAATTTTCTATATGTTTTAAAATATAAAATATGTCTACAACTAGAGTAAATCTCGCCATTTCCATGCTGGAACACTGGACTATCTATATTGTTGAGTTCTGCACTGGGATTGGCTAACAGATCAAGATCGAGAAAAAGCTCTCAGTTGTTAACAAGGACTCATGATTCATATAGGTTTAACAACAGAGAAACCACAAACTAACCACCTAGCAGCTTTAAAGAAACCACCGACAAGCTATTAAAACCCAAAATGGAATCCACTCCAAACTGGCCCGTCTGTGTCAGCCACAAAGCCTCTCAGAGCGCTGAGCTGAGGGTTTTGTGGGTAGTGGAATGCAACTCACATCTTGCTACAGCCAGTAGTAGAGGCGATGCACTCGCATGCTGGCACATGTTGAGGATAGAGCGCCTCGTCTCTTATTAATAAAGGTTACCCTTCTCTCTCAAAATTACCTGCTTAGTCTTTACCGCTCTGAACTGACTGAAACTATCGCAACCATCACACGCCCACCTATAAGATGTGCTGATGTAAGACATTTGTTTGGATAGGAGCTATTCAAAAGACGATCTTTAAAAGCAGACATGTATTACACAAACTTTCACAATATACACATCACTGAGATAATGCACTGCTTAAGAGACAGAGACGCTGTGCTTTAGGTGTCATCCTAACAGATTAGAACAGGATAGCATGTCAGAGATCAAGACGGTATAAAAAACAGAAGACTGCCAATGATGGCTTCCTCTTTGCCTAATCTAAACATACCAGCATGATCACTTATTCCCCCTGGGCTATCCTATTGTTCCACTTCCAGTATGAAAGCTCTTCACAAATGCTTCAAATGTTTCTTTGCTTATTTTGGGCTGCATCTAGACAGTGTGTTAACATGTCATTTTCGATGTACCTGAACTCTTGCAGCTAAATGCACACAGAAAGTCTCAGGAAGAATAGAACAGAAATAAACCGCATGAACATGAACTTCTAGTAATATGCTAGAAATAATGCACACACAGATGCACACATGCATACACAGAAAGATCTAGTCACAAATGTACCCACAATGCTCAGTGAGTAATGCTGCAGATCAATGATTAACCCTCAATATCTCAGAACTGGTCAAACGCAGACAGAACCTTATAATTCTAAGGTAGTGATATATTACACAAACATCTATCTATAAAAATCTATATTTTATAAAGTAATAATACCTCAATGAACTGCATAGGTCTAACAATATCCAAATTTATTTACATGACAAGTTTTGTTTCTGGCTCTGAGGATATTAGCATTCACCTAATTCAGGTTCTTAGAAGTAATAGATTAATTTGCAATGAAACACTTGCTTGGATGTTTTTCTTTAACAGCAAAAGCTACAGAAAGTACTTGGATGAGTGTATTTATGTCTCTGTTCTATAGAGATACAATCACATAGTTATTTACATCTGGCCCTGTTTTTCCCCCAGTCACAACAGACCTGTGATCAACAGTTACAAACCTCTGCTTTATAGCACCATTTGTGAGGAAACTCATTTTCAGACTCCTTTGAGGCTCTTTTAACTTCTTGATACCTGCCAGCTTTTCATTTTTTGCAGATTTTTTGGGATAAACGCAACATAAAATACATTTACGGTTAAAACATTTTACGGTTCGTTCTTTTTCTGCTGACCTGGAAAGACCAACCTATATGTCATGTATATAACATCTATGCGCTCTCTTCCATTGGTTCATTAGAAGCAAACTAAGTTCCTAACTGTTTCAATAACGTTGTGAAGTTCCCACAGTCCTGTGTTGATGTGAGCTGTCTTTCAGGTGAGCACAGCCCTCTGGAACACACTGCAGAACCCTTTCCCTGGAAAACAAGAAAGAATGTTTGAGACAGAGTAACCAAAGAGTAATAACAGAGTCATGAGAGAGGACAAAATATTCTGCAGTGTCACAAATTATTCTGTGGTGAAGCAGACCTTGATTGTGGCCTTGATTTCTGAGCAATAAATGTGTTGTATCTGTAAATCTGAATTTTATTTTTAACATTATTTAATACATTAGCTAACATGAACTAACAATGAACAATATATGTTGACAGCACTAATCTTTGTTAATGCAAATACAATAGTTCATGTTAGTTTATTGTGAAATTAACTAATTTTAACAGATACAAAATATAAGATACAAAAAAGTATTAGTAAATGCTGAAATTAACAAATTAGTTAATAATTAGTTAATAAATTAACAAATTAGTTAATAATTTGTTAGTTAAACATTAATAAATTAGTTAATAGAAGTATTGTAGAAGTATTGTGGATAGTTAGTTCATGTTAACTATGGTATTTAACTGATGTTTACAGATCGAAACAGTGTAAAGTGCTACCACGTTACCATACAAAAATGTGGACTTTGCAATTCATTTTGAAAAAAAGAAAACATGTCCCCTGACCTGTACCTCAAAAGATGCTTTTTTTGCCCCTTATAAGTGTGCAACCACAGTATCCACCAGCAGGGGCTAACTGCACCATGCCAGCCAGCCCTAGCCCCTCAGCCCCTTGATTGAAACACAGAGTTGGGGCAGGACATGCTATAGCTAGTGGCAGCTAATGTTAGAGGGAGGGGTTTTTAACAATAAAAACAGCAAAGTTATGCATGTGACCCATGTGATCTGGTGGCATCCAGGTCCAACCCACCCCATTGCTATTACAGACATCACAGGCCCGAATGAGATTGGGCCATATCACTGCCAAGCTCATGACAGCTGAAGCTGAAGCGACGTCAAACATTTAATCAGCCTTGATCCAACCAGTTTTTGCCCTGAGGGTTCACGCTAAACATGCCAAGTTGCCATTCTTTGACTCTCCCACAGTCAATGTTTACAAATCTGTCTCCTCTGCTCCTCAGCAGTCTATCACCTTAAGCATCAATTCTTTTTGTTTTACCTGGCCCAGGTATAAAAGCCTGATTCACTCTTCATACAGAGCTTTCATATAGAGTCACACTGAAATGACAGAGATGATACTGAGAACAACAGCAGTCCCAAAAAAACAGCAATAAGATATTAGAGATTAAAGCTGCAACCTGTAATTTTTTTTGTTTAAAAATAACCAATAATCACTCATTAATCAAGTACATAACAGATCAGTATTCACAAATAGCTTCCTTACTTTTACCCCGAACAACGGT
>JAZGTK010018539.1:0-11798 GCA_036877625.1 Ambastaia sidthimunki | reverse complement strand
TCTGAGTTAAAAAACAGTAATATGAATATTTGTGAAAATCAGTGTGACTTCATCTATAGCATTTTGCTTGTTTTTGGCATGGAAGGACCCTGTGGAATAAAGACAGGAACTTCCAGATGGTGACTGAATGAGCAATGGAATGCTGTTATCAGGTAAGATTACAAGAGCACACAACAAGTGTCTGAGGCTCAGCCTCCGCCAGTGATAAATTGAGTTAATGCATGTTTACAGATGTCAACAGTGAAACTCATTTCCTTCAAATCCATATCAGCAATCTGATACCCTTTCAGGAGTCATTTTTTAAAATGTACAATGGTTCCTTTTCTCCAAAAATGCACATCTATCACAACCAATCACGTTTTCTTTGATCATGATCTTATGACTTAAGTGTATTTTTCCAAACACATAAATGGGGTTAGTTGTCACAAGACAAGTTTTCAGTCAAAGATCCAGTTACACAAACCTGTGTTGGTTTCCAACACCCAGATCTAATATCATATTACTTTAGCTTTTGGAAAAAAAGTAAACATAGCACAACTATGCTGGCATACATTAGGGTAATGATCCACTGTATAATGAATGTACATCTTTTTCCCATAAAGAAATGTTATCAAGACCAGAGTACTTTAGAAACTTCACCAAAACTGATGTTCAGACATAAACCCACCCTCCATTTGGCTTCCCTAAATAATTAAACTGATCATAAGGATTGTAGCCGTATCATTATTTTGAGATCAGATCATTTGTTGGGCCAGCTGTTTCCTGCGTCAAACACAAGCACATCTGTCTGCAGTAAACACAGAGAGTTAGAAAAGCTTCATTCTTTCAGAGAAAATAATTAAAAACCTGTCTGAATGCATTCATACACGTGTTCATGTTATTTCACTGAAATACAGGGTTTGTGTTACATCTCAAATAGTTTCAGAATTTGTGAAATGAACTGGATTTGTTAAAATCTTACAGTGATACTTCAGAAACAGAAGAAACTTTTCCTTGTGCATTTTCTTACTTTTATCTCAGGCCTAGCTTATCTTTAAGTGTATTGGAATAAGGTGTTGTGTTTAATTGGCTGTTGTGTTTGGAGGTGATTGTTGTGTTGTGATTAGTGTTGGCACAACACATGGGCCGTCTCAGCAAGAGCCCCTCCCGTCCTGCTTAACAGGTGGAACAGAAGTTTACTGGCAGGGACAGCTCAACAATAATGTGATGAGCACCAGCTGGCTGTGGTCCCTCATCACGGGGTCTCACAGCCAGAATATACCGCAGATACGCCAGCCAGGGCACAACGCCACGCCGCCAAAACTCCAAAAATGAATGCTGCATTATGAGTTCATGCTTTCTAATGCGTTAATGAGGGAAATAAAACAACATCTCATGATTAGAAACATGTAAGTCTGTGAACCTGGTTGAGGTTCTCTCAGTAGATCCTACTGCAGGCAACAGTGAAGTGAACAAACATATATAATTCAGCTTCTTCTGAAAGAACATTCTCACTTAAAATGAAAAGGAACTGGTAAGAAATCTACATTATAATCAGTGGAATTGGTGGTTATTCTGCAGTTTAAATAATGAGACCCTCTCCAAAGTGCTGCTCATCTATTTCCTCTAGCCAATTTATTCTGCCCATCATTTGTACTGTGTTAGAGAGAGACAGAGGGAGAGAGAGACAGAAAGAGAGCGAGAGAGGTTATAATAAAGCAGGCTGTTCGTATTCCACAGACGGAGTTACTGCAGGTAGCAGACAAAACCAATCACCATAATGTGTTATTCATCAGCTCAGAATTGTTCAGCACACGGCCACAGCATGAAACAGACACACAATTACACACGGGCATGTATGCACAGACACGCACAGACACATGTTTAGATGAGCACGCAGCCTGCTGGCCTCACCACTGCACTGATACCTCTCCTCTAAATCCTGCACAGTTCTGCATTTTCTACTTTTTCCAGCCAAGTGGTTTTCCAATTTATCACCGTGTTTACACGTCTTCCAAAACAGACCGGTGAGTGATTTCACTACAAGCTTTGTAAGTTAATAATCACACACCCAAGGCATAACTTAATATGAATGCACTGCACTGATTACTTGACTGGAAAACGTGAATCTTCAGGTTTCAATCTAGTAAACAAATGAAATAAAGTAATTGTTCGCAATTTTGATGCTCTTCTGTCATGCGTGACAGCACTGCTTAAAAAACAACACTGAATCAGAACATGTACACATTTTGAGGCTAAATATTGTGTACTTTTATTTGATTTATTAGTCTAAAACACGCAGGTCACTTTGTCAAGCTGTTTATCTCCAGTATAAATAAAAACTCACAGGCAAATGTCATAAATCTGTTTGTAAGACGTTCTATTTAATTTGGTTCATGCCTCTGGAGTTTCAGCAGAGAGAAACGTTCATCCCAGGGGTTTAATAAAGAACATGGAGGATGTTTATACAGAACTGACTCTGCTCCAGCTGATGGTGTGAACAGTGACAATTAAACACATTCAATCAAGTCTTTATAAAAACAAAAGATGTGAATGTGGCCAAATCTCACACACGTCTTCTCTCAAAAATGTCTCAAACTGTGCTCAGATTTGCTTTAAGTTTTATTTTGCAATCAAAAGCTCAAACATTTCTCATCAACTTTTCAAAACGAATGATCTAAATTTAAAAAAGAACAACTGAAACAAAGCTGATACTTAAGTTAAATGTCTGAAAACTTCTTTGAAAAATGGTTGGCTGCTCTTTCTTAACTAAGGAGAATTTTTTTCTGAGTTGAACATGTTTTATAGATGTTTAAACACAGTGCAGAAGAAGAGCTAGCAGACAGTTTAACATTCTTCGCCCCAGCTTTTAGTTTGACCATATGAGGAAAGAGCAGAGAGTTGCCATGGAAACAGTAAACATCTCTTATTAAAACTCTGCAAACAAGCTCCGCGCTCCAAAAGTGGGTCCACGAGCCTTTCAGGAAACATGTAACTGAATCCAGGGCTGTATATGCCTCCCTCAGAACAACTTCCCGCCCGGCTCATTATGAGTGATGAGGTGCTACTCCACAGCTCTGACCCACTCAGCTATCTGCTTTCCACACACACACACACACAATTATCTGCTGAACAGATTCTCTCTACACAAGCTGCTCCATTACAGAGATCTTTCTGTAAGAAGCGCAGATTTAACCTGAAACACAACACCTGGAGGCAGTCTTTTAAGAGAGAGGTAACGCAATAGATCCTGCAGGATGACGGTAAAGCAAGGTGTGGGATTGTCAAAGTAATCAAATTACTGAAATTTCAAACAGAGGCAGTGCTATCCGATGTGAGTTTCTTCCCAAAACTCCTAATAACCAATCTCTTCTGTTTAATTTCCCCCCTCCCCCATTTCCCTAAACATGGACTGAGTTATCGGAGGAAAAGTGACCCCTCCCTGCTCTACCATGAACAAGAACCAACAGTACAGCAGCTTTAAGCTTCATTTCAAACTTGTATAAGAACATGTAGGTATTTTTTCTTTATCTGTCCATCCATCATTCTTATTCATTTATAAGATAATCACAGCACCACTATTTACAAAACAACATAATAAGAGTGTAATTTAAGAGAGTGGAATAAATTAAGTTCTGTTTAAAGAGTGTATTCAAGCACGTAAATAACTGGCTCAGTTCAGGGCTGCGTTTCTCAAAAGCATCAGGAGCCTCAGTTGACATTTGGTGCATTTTTAAAAAGACAGTCCTAATAAAAACACACAAAGAAAGGCAATCTGATTTTTTTCTCATATGATCTCTTGAACTGGGACCTGGAATTAATCTATAAAATATAAAGTTTGTCTAAAAGACGAGCAACAAGTGCTTGGATGTGCCTGCATTTCTCTTAATTTGCAAGAACACAACTTTGCAAGTGACTAAACAAATGATGTCCATCTTATGTTAATATTTCTAAAATGTAAAACAGATGAATCAGGAATGAATCATTTATCTTGTCATTTTATCTGAATATTAAGGCTGCATGGTTTACAAGGATTTTGGGCAAAATGTCAAATACTTTTTGGTTTATTTTGACCAGGCTGAATTTGACAGCACTGCAGCTGCAGAATTTCTCTTAACCAAGCGTGATTAATTAGTTAACAGGAGTCAGGCAGGTCTTTATAATCAGTATTATTATTCGCTTTTCAGATGTTGTATGACCAGCGTTGGAGATAATGTGGGAGATCTGGAGTGCCTCTTGCAGCCACTAGGACTTGGCAGTGATTCTGAATGATGGATGAAGAATGATTTATGAAAGCACCACATGCAGTTGGGGTGGAGCCCCAAAGACCCCCTAATACATTTTTATGGGGGTTGTTGAAGCATTAACAGCTCTGCGACCCCTCCCTCCCTTCTTCCCTCCTCCTGATTGGTAACAGGTGGCTGATAATAAAGGGATGGACGTTTAGGAAGAAAAAAGAGCAGAGTGGTCAACTCAACACAAATGAGTAACACAGTTATGATGTGTCCCCGAGCAAGTGTTGAATGAAGCATTATCAGTCACAGCTAATGACTGACTCTTCCAGCTACTGACAGCAACACTGGAGTCTAAGTCAAACCTTTATGTCTGGCCCCCTTTAATTAAATCTGTCACTGCAGGGTCCATCTTTGTTCTGCTGACTGTTGTCAGCCCTTTAGCCCTCCATAACCCTCATTAGAGGCCTTGTTTCCTACCAACCACTAGATCAGTGTTTCTCAAATCTGACAGCCAGAATCCACTAAATAAACTTCCAAGGGGGCCTCAAAGAAAATGTATTAAAATAAGCTAAAACTCAAGATATTTCCTAGTGTTTTGTTATTTTAAAACAGGTAAACCTATTTAGTTATGCCAAGCTTTAGAACAGAGATCTCCAGTGAATTTCACAGAGCTGCAGAGTTTAGCTGCCACCTTAATGAATCACACCTGAAGCAGCTAATCAAGGTCTTTGGTACTGATAGAAAGATCCAGACAGCTAAACTCTGGTCTGTGGACCTCCAGGAACATGGACTGGAGACCTTGCTACAACCAAACCAACATTAAGCTGGTTAACATGCTTCAGTGAACTGCTTGTGAATGCTTTAACTACACCCTTGTGAGAGTAAAAACAATGTCCTCATCTCACCTTTCCTTATGTCATGAGCCACTTTGGATAAAAGCATCAGCGAAATGACTAAATGTAAGTCTTTAAAAACATGTCTTTTCATTCTGTGAACATATTAGTAGGCAGTTTTTTGTACACACAAGTACAGCTCCTGTTTACCCAACAGGGACTGGTTACTGCAGACTACATTTAAATTGTAAGCAGTAAGACATGACCTCCTGGTCACTTGGCAACCACTGGATGGCCTCTTAACATTGTGTAATTTATCACAGTGATGTGGTCGGTTAAAAGCAAATGTTTTCTCAGAGACACAAGATTGACTGAGATATATACTGACCAAGGCAAATAAGAGCTTTATGTCATTAGTCCATTCCCAGACTCTTTCATTTTGGTTTTTATATTAGCACAATAAGTGTTCAGAGACCTGGCCCTGTTTTTTAAAACCATATTTCACAGTAATAGTAGCTTTTATCTTTCTGTGTAAACAACATCATGATCCTCCAACACATTCTTGTTAAATCAATTTACATTCATAAAGAGATGCAGTTAAAACCACCCACAGGAACGAAAATAGCGTTTAAGTCTCCTGTGTCTCATATTTCTGAAGAACCAGAAATGTCTCACAAATGTCTCCACTGGTTTCAGAGGAGATCTCAACAATGTCTCAAACGCTCTCTCTCTTTCACTCACTCACTCCCATCCATCCATCCATCATCATCTATGCAGTGTGAGTGGCGGTACTAAAGTCTATTCCAGACTGCAAACACATTGTTTTTTTAATACACTGAAGATAAATGAACTATAACTGTAAGTTGTCTGTCACATTATAAAGGTGGTGTGTGTTGTTTTACTCACAGAAGCGGTGATTTGAACTGTATGTTATCTGAAGGTTTGATCCAGTTGCAGTTCCTCAGTTTTGTGGTTTTGGCGCGAGTTGAAAACAAGCGGCAGGTCGTTAATTGAGACGTGACAGGAAAACTCGCGCTTCAGTTAAACTCATTTATTAAAAGCCTTCGTGATAATTGTGATTAAACTTTGTTATATATTACTAATTTAATTTACTTCATAGACTCTATTACTATAGTTACAGGCGTTATAATCGCTATCGCGAGAATAGAAACGCGCTTCCGGTTGCGCGTTTAGCGCTGAGGCGACTTTTCAGACCCACTAAGCGACAGTTTTGAGGAAAAAAAAGCGACTAGCGACAAATTTAGCGACTTTTTTAGACAAATTTCAACTTCTTTCAGTAGAAGACCACGCCCTCTATCTCAAAGCCACGCCTCCTTCAACACATGAACGCGCATGTTTTGACAGGCAAGACAAACCTTATGATCCTGTCCTTTCCTCAGTGGATGTATATTTATATAATTATATTTCGACCTCTTAATGATTGCTGTTAGGATGTGAAAAGCCAATATAACCAATATAATAAAGGTTCCTGAAAAAAAATATCTTTTTTTTTAATTGAACTGTCTTTTTTTAAATAAGTGGCTCTGTTTTGTGTACCATTCAAGGCATAAGAGCCCTACTGCTCTCATAACAGCTCTCTGTGCTGTGAACCAGCTGCAGATCTTCTGAAAAATGGCTTTTGATGCATTTCCAGGACTGGAGCTGCTGGCTGTATTAATGACTGCTGAAGTACACACTGTGGAAAGCTCTATTGCCTCTTGTGCACTGTGACTGATGAGGGCTAAATGAGAGATTTTGATCAGCCCGGTGAACTAGAAGGTAAAACGGCTGCATAAATGACCTCAATGCAGCCATTACCAACAATAGAATTAAACTTTAAAGGTATGTTGTATAATGTATTATAACATTGGATCATTTACTTTAAATTTTTTTCAGGATAGCATAAACAGGATACAGTGAGGAAAAAGGCAGAACACGACTTAAATTTATTCATCTGGAATTGACTGAGGCATAAAGCAATAACAGAATGAAGGTAAACACAGCAGAACCAAGCAAACCTGTATCTTTACAAATACAATACACAGAGGTCCATATTTACAGTCTTTTATCTGATAAATTAACCTGTCAGCATAGTAAAAACACAGAAAAGTCTCCTCTTCTGAAATCCTATACCAACTAAGGGTGGTTATTTATCAATTTATAATAAATAAAATTAAATGCATTTTAAACATGTATATTGCAAGAACTTCCTGGACATTAACTGTATGGAATAATTTCATCATCAGCACACACTAAATATTCTAATCACATTTAACAATCACACACTGAAGCTGTTTTGCTTGGAAGGCAAAGGTATCCGTTTCAGTTGCCTGACAGCCTGTTCTCAGCATGGAGATGGATGAGTGCTATGGGAAGTAAGGTAATCTGAGGTTCATTTAGAGGAACATCGGACACTTTCTGAAGTCAGCACTCAGGAACTCTGAAAGCTTCTTCACTCTGGCATTTGTTAGTTGTGTTTGTGTCTATTTCTCCGATCTCAGGAATGTTAGACAGCTTTTAATGGCCACTTTTAAATACTTATTTAAATACTGATTTACCAAAAGCAGTAGCTTTAAAGGTCAGAAACACAAAGGGAACCATTTTGGCTATTGTAATTTTTTTACATGAAGTGGTCTTTGCATCTGACATTTCAGGAATTCCTCAATTAAGGTGTTTTTGCATTCATGTAGCTCAAGTGGAAGAACATACAATCTTAAAAATAAAGGATCTGTAAAGGTTCTTCACAGCAATTCTATAAAAGAATGTTTTTATTTAACCATTTATTTAAAATTTCTTTCTTATTTTTCTATAGTCTAAAGTAGTGGAACCTTTTTCCACTACAAAGAACCTTTTGTGAAACAGAAAGGTTCTACTGATGTTAAAGGTTCTTTATAAAACTGTGCAGCCAAAAATGGTTCTTCTATGTCACTTTTTTAGAAAAGTATGTGTTGGCAACATCAAGGTCATGGATTCAATACCCAGGCAATGTGTTTTATATTGCTAATTCATGCGGCCAAATGCACATGTAAATGCAGAGTTGTCTATATATTGTATAAAATCTGTCACTTTATACACTAGATGCCAATATCAACATTTAAATTCAAGACATTAATGACGCATACATTGTAAACACTTAGATGGATGTTATAAATGCCTCATTTCAGTCAGTATGAGCTTTATCAAGAGCCAACACAGTACCTGTTTAATACCAATTCTTACTCATCTTTTGTATTTCAGTAATATTATAGGCCCTGGTGCACTTCAGTAATGTGAAGTTGAGCTGCAGGGCAAGTGTGATGTATTGAACATAATAAGTAACAGGTGTGTGGACTAGAGGAGGTGTGAGGCCTCCAGCTGTCCCTGCAGCCTCAGGTCATGTCCTCCCCATCTGCCACCCACAGCTCCCCGTGTTCCCCAGCACCTGAAGTGTGTCTGTTAGCTGCTGCCCTTGTTCTTGTAGCCAGGGGTCAGAATCTGTCTCCCTCCCCCAGTGCTGCAGATCCTCACGAGTGAGGCAGAAGCCATGCTGAGCATCCAATGTGGCTCTCTGAAATACATTTGTGAAGGGAAGAAAACTGTCTTTGCTTAATGGTGGCATAATAATGATTAATGATTTTAAAGATATTTCAAACATCTTGATGTTTTTGTAAATTACCTTTTGTGTTTTTGCTATTTTGAAAAATTACCATAAATGTTTCATAAGGGTTTACAGCTACAGTTTTTAATTTAGCACAAAAACAAATAAGCATACCCAAAACAGTGTGACATACCCCAACAGCAGGGTCAAAGGTCAATGTGTAATCTGCATCTGTTTTCCAGGAAATATCAGTGGAAATGTTTACACAGGTGTGGGACTACAGTATACAGAAAATGATTCTTAAAAACAAACACACCCTGTGAAATACCCACTGGAGTAAAAATTGTTCCAGCTTACATTAAAATAAAACACATAAAACAATGTTTTAACAACATGATCTACACATTTATCTAGTTAATGTTCTGTTTAAAGAGGTGTTTATTACTTTTAGTTTGACTCCAGCTGTTTTATGTCATTTCTCAAGCTCATTTTTAATCATGTTTCACTGTTTTCTTCACTTCATTCTAATTTGGTGAATTAGAGCAAATGCAAGCCAGAGCGTGATGGCCATGAGAGAAAAAAATCATAATTAATCATTGTTTGCTTTAAAAAAACTTGCCTATTTCTGCTTTAATTTATTTTTTTCTTTGTTTCTTGGTAGGTTTTAGTCAATATCTCATAAACTCAGAAAGCCAGAACATCCATTTCTGTGCAGAAATGTCATTAAAAACAAGTTCATAGATGGAATAGATTTTTAACTGTTTGCTGAGGCAACATACATTATTTAAATAAGGATCGGTAGCAGTAGTCCAATATAAATCCAATAATGATACAAATAAAATAATATGTTGACAGATGCCCCTGACTTTTGACAAGCTCAACATTTAATTCAAAACATGCATTTAAACAACTAATATTCCTGTATTGCTTTTTAGTGATGCTGCACAGACTCTTTCTGTTTATTATTTGAGGGAGATGTTTGCTGCATATCAGCTTATTTACTTAAAATTCAATAACGGCTTCAAAAACGAGCACTGTTCTGTAGCTGTAGGGGTTCAGGGTGTTTGTGGTGTCCAGACCAGGTCAATACCTGTTTGAACATCTACAGCCTGTTCAGATCTCTCTCTCTGGACTGTTTCAAGGTCATTTCCTCCCAATAAATCCAGAATTAATGACCTGTTGCTCCAGAACTGAATGTATTGCTGTCAGCCACAGGCAGAGCAGGCTGAATGAACGAATATTTCATGTTTTCTCATGCAACAGTCTGCTGGTGTCATAAACGTATTTCAAATGACGTCTGTTTTTAATGAAATCGATTCAGTGAAGAAAACATCGTTTCCATCCTGACCATCAAGCAAGACCAGCAATGTAATTATGTTCTAAGGATATTTGTTACCTTGTCCATATGACTCTCTTTAACACAGTAATTGCATTGCCTGCTTGCTCTGGCTGGGTATTTAAAGTAATGACTGTATTGGGAGCTGTTACAGTTGGGCAGGTTGTGACTGATGAGATATTAAAGTGACCCCCTGCAGCAGGTCACCTGCAGTAAATGCGGCTTTTGTTTATGTGACCAGAACACGACACTCTCGCCTGCAGCACGATGTCATAAAACAACAAACTCTCACTGTCTACAGACTTTACAGAAGATGCATTTATAATTTTGTTTAAAAGGCATCTCTTTGTAATTTTTATTTATGAAAGTGTCCTACATCTAATCAAATTGACTAAATGATGGTTTCGTTTACCCACGGTTCCCCAATTCATACACACACAAGTTTGTACCGCTATCTTTGTGAGGACTTTCCATTGGCATAATGGCTTTTTTACCTTAAACCTAACTCTCACATGAACTGTTTTGCATTTAACATGTTCAAATAAGCATCATTTAGTCTTTACTAATTAATTTCTCTCATGGTGACCACTGGCTGGTCCCCACAATGTACGTGTGTGTGACTTTTACCATCCTTGTGGGGACATTTGGTCCCCCAATGGTGGAAAAAACAGAACAGGCAGGCAGGCAGATAGATTGGACAGACAGACAGACTGACTGACTGATATTAGCAGTCATCTGTAATAGCAGTCTGATATTACCAGTCCTTCAGCTCATATAGTGTGATGTCTCTCTGCAGTGTCATATGAAAATGTCTGAGCTCTGATAACATGATCATATTGATCCAGGGAGCAGCTAGATCAGAGTTTTCAATTATTCAGCAGCTCTTGTGCAGGTCATGAGACATTCTCTTTCATTCTCCATTTCCATCTGTGAAAAATGTCTCCTGCATATTCAGAGACACTCAGGATCAACTCTTTCCTTTAAAAAAATCTCTTTTGTTCGTGGATGCCCTCAGCTGTATTATAAAGTTTAAAAAGTAGTGAATGTTTAATGTGTATCAACGGAACGCTGAATGTAGTCCATAAGATATTAAAGCGTGTCTGTGCATGATAAACAGTTGATTCTTTGATACTGTCTTGATTGGGGACGGCGGATTACAGAGACAGATGTGGAGTGACACAGAACGCATTCATACTGGGAAAGACAATCCATGTGTTTCGTCTCATTTCTCATTTACATCATTCCCTCAGTAGTCTGTAAAAAACAGTTCCAGGTCGTATGAAGAATTAAAAGTCTAACTGAATCAGTTAAATAAACGCATCAGAAAGACATTTTAGTGATTGAGATATTATTCTATTTATTTTTTCCACTCTACAAAACAAAGGTTCCTAAATGTTTATTTCGTTCGTCTGTATAGTTCTATTAAATATTTTAATATCCACTGAACCTTCTATAAAAAAGATATTTGTAGTAGGAAAAGGTTAGAAGGGATATACGATATATAGTAAGAAAGTGCTATAAAAAGTATATAAACCAAGAACAGTATAAAATGGTAAGAAAGTAATGTTCTTTTAAAAACTTTAACATATAGATTCTTTGGGAAATCAAAAATAGTTCTATGGCATCGCTGTAAAGAACCTTTTAAGAACCTTTATTTTCCACAAGACGTGGTTTTACCAGTGCAAGTTCAACACTGCCCTCTACTGGTTTCTGTTGTGCATGGCTTGAATTAACAATATTAACTTTAATCATTAACTATCAATATAATTGGATTTAAATAATGTAATGGATCACAGCACATCTCCAATGCCCATATCTGTGAAACATCACAAACATGA
>JAZGTK010018538.1:0-11798 GCA_036877625.1 Ambastaia sidthimunki | reverse complement strand
TGTTCTCTTCTTTTTGTGCATTTCAGACATTTTTGCGAGTACGAGCAAACAGGCAAACAAGACTTAACGGTAAGCTGTCAATAAGTTTCACTAACTCACATTAACCTCTGAGTGCCTGACTTTTTTAAATGATTATTTTTGTCAAGGGCTTAAATCTGATCAAATTGTCCTCAAAAAGCAGCACTTCTGACCTTTGACCTCATTCCAGTGCCTTTCAGTTGTGTGTGTGTGTATGTGTGTGAAAGACAATGAGCCATTTTAAGCTTATCTAGTATTTAAAACACGAATCAGCACTGATTTAAAAGCAATGATGGGGTATGTGGAAATGACACACATTACTGGCCCATTTTGAAATACCAGATAAGAAAAGTAATACAGAAGCTGTGAAAGATTGGTTCTGTATCATGTTGGATCTTCCATCATTTATCAGGGCTGTTAATCTTTATGTTGTTTCGTTAACATGAGAAAAGCGGCACTGAAGACTCGGTCACAGCTAATTGGTCAGATTCTCTCTCTAATTAACGATCCTCTCTCTGTTATGGTCAACTTCACTGTGATTGTAAAGGGCTTCCACTGTCCTCTTTGACTCTATTATGAGCTGAGGCTCCTAAAAATTAATGTAGCTCGACATCATTAGCGCTTCAGTAAAACACACAGAGATTTTAATGGCGTGGTGGAGAGCTTTCCACTGCGCCGAATTTCACCTACAGTGTACGAATGTGTGAGACGGAGAGAGAATAAGTATTTGTCTTTATTTCACAATCGCATAAATAAATCAATCCAATTCCCCTGCTACTTATTTATTTATTGAAGGTTTTAGAGATAAAGGTCTTATCTTGCTGAGATACGTTTACGTTTCTGTTTCGCTCAGCTGATTTGAATTATTATCTCCTCCGTGATTTTCCATCATAAAATCGCCGGTACAGAAAAATCAAATCACAAACTCCATCTGTGCTTTAAATTCTTTAATAGGAAAAAAAACTAAAAAGAGAACAGAGTCCAGCAAAAATGTACTAAAATCATGTTTGTCCAACACAGCTGTTTTTGTTGTTTGTTTTTATAAGCCTTTCCTTTTTTTAACAGCACGCATTGGAAAACTGAAGAGACGGAAAGCAGAGGAAGAGCAGGTATGATGGAAATTCATTTCAAGTCATGTGATCATGTTTGTTGTTTTTGGTCAGTATGGCTGCCATCCCATAATGCCTAGATCTGCTGTCCACAGTGTGTGTGATGTCTGTGATCTGATTGGCAGGTGGGATATGACATGAGGTTTGTTCAGGCAGTCAGCTGTGTGATGTGTAAGACAAGCAAATGTCTTACAGATGCCAGAAACACCAACAAACTATGAACCTGCATGTGACATATACCTGTTAATTGTTATTTTTCATGTCTTTCATGTGTGTGTGTGTGTGTGTGTGTGTGTGTGTGTGTGTGTGTTCTACAGAGAGATGGTGTGTGTGTTGTTGAAGACGGCTCTGTGCTGACAGCCGGGAGTGAGTTTGAATGGGCAGAACACAGAAAAATACAGATGGTTTCTGTTCTCAGAGGCTTCAGAGGTACGACACACACACCCTGCACTGTAACTGAACCACACACCAATCCTTAAATATATTCATATGAGTCAAACCTAGCTGAGATGTTCTCAAGCTGTGAACTGTGTCAGGTTTGGGGAGCAGCACACTGAAGGAACATCAGGACAGTGATGCCGATCTGGACGTGGATGGAGATGACACTCTGGAGTATGGAAAAGCCCAGTATCCTTATTTAAGCCGAGTCAGGAAAGGTTTAGAGCACAATGTGGAGATGCATTGATCTTTTGAGCATTTGTGTGCATTTATATATCAATATATATATATATATATATATATATATATCAACAACAAAAGCATCTGTGATTTAAAACAATGTTTCCTCAGCAAATGGTGTCAGATACACAGAAGCGGATGTGATTCCCTGTTCAGGAAATGAATCCAGAGTCTCAGAGGAGCACCGGACGATAAGAGGAGGAGTTTTAAAGTATGCACACACACACAAACACACACACAAATAGGACATATTTTTAGGAATTGTATCTTCCATACGTGCTTGTTTCTCAAAGTCTGTTTTTTTTAAGTGGGGACACATGCAGCAGGTTTTCTCCAGAGCAAACCAAGCTGGCAAACTCAGGTGAGGCGAGCAGTGTTTTATGATTTATTCTGCAGTGTTAGGAAGTCATACATATATGATCTGTGCTGGCAAAATGAGTCAGAAAAGTCACTTTTGGTCTCATTTGAAGTTTTTACTAAAGTTAGTTTATTAAGCCCCCATCTAGTGACCTCAATACTCCATATAGCAGTTAAACTTCTAAAATTATCTTTATTTATGTTTTCTGACAGGTGTAACTTTCTAAATCTGTCCTTTGTTTTAATAATCCATGAGAAAGTGCCATTTTTTCCTGCTCTGTTTTGTTTTTTGTCAGATTTTAACAAATTATACTTCATTTATAAGATATAAAAATCTATTTTTAAGAATATACAAATAACTAGAACTTATTACAAATTAGCTCATTTTGCCAACACATGTCACAACCTTTATAGTAAAAATGTGCTATATGTTTTTATGTTGGAATACATATATTTTAATAAGAGTAATTATGAGATTAGATAGATTTTTTTTTTGCATGTTTGTTTTTGTTATAATATTGGTGTTCTTTATAGAAGCTCCAACTACCAGTAATGGAGAGTTTGACAACAACACAAGCACAACATCCCCAAGAACCTGTAAGAACAGTGAGCTGGAGAAGTAAGTGCGTCCTAACACACATCTCAGCATGGAAGAGATCGTGATACAGCGCTTTTCAAACCCTGTTGGGAAAGAGATTTAAACTGGGACTGATTTTATGCATTTTGTGCAGCTGAGGTCAGATTTGCACCTGGAAGGACACATGAGGAATTATACATGACTGACTCATTCAGTAACAATGTCACAAATCAGTTCTTTCTCAGTGGGGCCACAGTTTGGCAGGTTCACTGGTGCGTGTGTGGCATATGTTGTGCAGTGAATCATTAATCAGCTTGATGGATCCATTTATCAGTCGGGGAGAATCGGATTGCCGGAAAACTTATCTTTTAAATAATTCCAAATTTATTACATGCATATGATTTGTATTTCCACCCACCAGGTAAAGAGATTACATGATCACTATTAAAATAGCAAAAAATATGTAAATTATGTATGTATATATTTGAATTCATACAGTATGCAGCGTGATTACATGATAACATTAATTGTAATATAAAGTATGTAAAATCGCTAATATATGGTCTATCAAATATAATTTTTGTGTGTAACATACAGTATATCAAATATGCTTTATATTAAAGATATATATAATGTATAATCGTATACATCACATAATTGTATAATGTATAATATGTAAAACATAATCAAGACCTCAATTTCAGAAATTACCATATATTTAAATTTTATTTAAATGATCTTGTAATTCTATTATGCACGAACATTCCGCCGTTTTGGTCAGACATCACCCTCTATATTTTGTGTATATATTAGCTACGTACTGCTGTCATTCTCCAGCGAGTGTTTAGCCTGAGGACATAATGATATTTGCACAGGAGAGAAAACACAGCGTTCATTATGCTTATATTTGGCGTCTATTACGTGAAGCATTTTTGATGGATTACTTAAGTCTTCTGCTGTCATAGTTCAATTCCTGAGAGCTGATTAAATGGGCATGTGTTGGCCGGGATGTTCCTGCTGGGATTAGGGGGCTCTGAGCGAGTGTTATTTAATTGTGGTGAAGTGGAAACGGTGGAGTGAGGAAGAGTCAGTGAGGCAGAAAGGAAGACTGTCCCTGACAAATGACGGTCTGCCGCGGGAACGCCGCTCCGCCCCGTGCGGACACGCTAATAAAGCAATTACACTGTTTGCACACTGCCGGAACCTTTAGTTTCCTCTCATATTTTATTTTGGACTTTGTTGATTATAGAGTTTAATTTATGGAATTACTTTGTTAGAATTGATTGCATTCCCCTACAAAAATTAATACTGTTTTATTACAGTTTAAACCAAAACACAACGGTTACTACAGTTAAACCAATTTCTACGCCAACCAGTTTGACCGTGGTAGAAAACTACGGCTATAGAAATGGAACTAAGTGCATCAAAAAACATGGTTACTACACTTTTACTATAATAAAAACGTGGTTAATTTTCGTGAGAAAGTTTAGATCTTTACTACACATCTGTAGGGATCTGTCTTCTTTGTTTTTGGCTATCCAGATTATTAGCCATAAATTATTTACGTTTGCTTCAAAATTCAACAGAATTTAGGGCTGAGCACGCTCATGTATCACAATGTTCAATGTGCTTATGAACGCGTCTCATTTAATGATGCAATCGGTCATCTGATTACTGTTCACGTGTCAGTTAGAATTCATAACGTGGCCTTCAGCTACAGAGTCGTGATCAGGCCGCGTCTGATCAATCTTGCTGTTTTTTTCTCTGTGTGGTTCAGCGTATCAGATGACCCCTCCCTCAGCACACTGGAGGCCCTGAAAACACGAATCAGAGAGCTGGAAAAGCAGCTCACACGTGGTGACAGGTTCAAGTGTCTCATCTGCATGGTGAGTTTGAATATTTTTAAGAATGTGATTGTGGCGCATTTATTGTTAATTGTTTGTTAATAGATAAACCATTGACTTTATAAGTTACAACCGAACATCATTGTTTTTTCGCTAGGATACGTACACCATACCTCTGGCGTCTATCCAGTGCTGGCATGTCCACTGTGAAGAATGCTGGCTTCGCACTCTGGTGAGATAAACATTTTCAACATGTATTCTTTATTTAAAGCCGCGATCTGTTTTTTTTTGCCTCTCTATCGCCATCTCTGGTTATAACGTAAAATTGCAAGTTATTTGCATTTTTTAACACATGACAAATTGAAATTCTAAGCAACTACTGTAAGAACATCCTACAAATGCTCCACTGTCCCGTGAACAGCCACATGCACGATTTAGCAGGTCTTTTTGTTTGCCTTCTGTTTTCACACGAAGCCTGAAGTCTGACGTTTACTGCAAAATCAAACCTGACAGTTACAGTTATAAATCGTTGTTACAGAATACAGCTTTAAGATTTTCAGCACAGCGTTCGTATTTGAAGCAAAACACAGTTTGTATGATTATAAAAGTACATTAAAGTAAATTAAGTTGAAGTAAACAAGTTTTCAGTTGTTAAATTAGATGTATCATTGTTCTCTTTCTCAGGGAGCAAAAAAGCTCTGTCCACAGTGCAACACTATCACCTCACCTGGGGACCTGAGGCGAGTGTATTTGTGATGGACCCCTGACTTAGCTGTCCTGTCAACTGCCTGTTTGCACTCTACACAAACTGATGACTAAACAGACTCCTTTACTAAACAGGCCCCTTCTGGGTTAATGCAATGTTTGCTGTCCAACAGAGAAATGAATGCTGACCTGTTCCTGCTGGAATGCGGTTTAGATGAAAACCACTGTGAGCAGTTTTCATTTCTTGATGAAATGGTAAAAGTTTCACGGTATAAATCGTCACAAATATATTGTGGTGTAAAAATAAGGACAATAAAACTGATCGCAGGATGGTGTGTCTATGTACAGAACCTTGTTAGTTTTGTTTCTGAATAAAATATTGTTTTTAAGTTATTCTGATAGAGGAAGATATACAGCAATCCGTCCGATAGTTTTGTGAATGTTTCAGACTGATGTTTTTTTGTAAACTGAATCTAGCAGTGTTGATATCTGAACTGATAAAGACAGTTAACCTTTGCATCATTCATAAAGTGTGTTTTGTGAAGAAGGTGCAAAAAGCAATGAATCGTGTACATTATTTTTTCAATAATTCTGTGACTGTATACAGTAGTTATGTTTTTCCCTAAAGATCCTTCGCTGAACTGGATGGAATCTCTTAAATTAGGTTTAAGATAAATTATGTTGCCTTTGAGGTGATAAATTGTTTATATAGTGTAATTGTTTATCTCATATGTTTTGTTTCATAATCCCATTATGCTAAGCATGCGTAACATTACACAGACAAGAGATTAAATATGATGGATTATTAAGCCATTTCCCCAAAGCTTGTAGATTGAAAGAGTCTATAATTCTGACAGAGATTCATATACGTACAGTAATAACCATACGGTCTACCAGCAGAAATTCTGATATTCAGTAAATTCTCTGTATATTTTCTACATTTTGTGCTCTTCTTCAACTTGCTTTTACACAGAGCCGCTTTTGTAGATGTAGCTGTTTATATTTCAGTAATAAATTACATTAAGACTACATTAAGACTTGTCTAACGTATAGCAGCTACGATTAGTACTGCCCTCTGGCTACCAGGTTGCATTTATCATTGCAAAATATGGACGCTGAGTTAAGCTTGACTGAAGTTGATCTCTGCTTAGTCCTCACTTCTCTCCACTGCAGAGCAAAGACCTCCTGACACAGCGTGACTACAGGCTATAACACTGAAGCGACTTTAGCAACTAAGATTGAAACTAACAGAAGAGAAGATCAGCTTTACTTTTGTGATATTGTAGCAATAGTTTTGTTACTGTTTAGACTGTCTAGTCAAGTTATACGTAACTGAAAGATCGTAAAGCACTTTTAATAGTTATCAGAAAAGTTATCAGAAATATCTGACTAAAAAATAAAACCAGCTTTGTTTTATGATGATGTATTTTGTACAGACTCACATGTTTTTCTTTGACAAAATAAACTTAATTTGTTGTCTTAACAAAGAAAGTTGTTGAAACCTTAAAAGATTTACTGTGCTTATTGGATTCAATCACTTACCAGAATCCAAACCAACAAGTTTGGGCTTATATGTGGCGTTGGATCTTCCAATAAAAGAAAAATTAATTTTAATCATAACCTCAGAAAGTTTCCACTTTGCTGTTAAGTTTTTAACATGACCTGCCCAGTTCATTTCAACTATTGTAAAGACACAAATGTACTTTACAATATATGCGTGAACGTAAACTTTACATGTAACAATTGGCCTCATAAAGCAGATGTCTGAGGTTGATGTCCTGACATATCTGTATTTAGCAGCACTATGAACACTTGTGTGTGTGGATTTAGGTTAGTGCTGGATTAGTCCAGCCCTGTTCAGGTCAGGGTGAGAGTGGGTCACACAATCCTGTTTCTGTTGCATGAATCACCATTTCACCTGTATGTTCAGATGTTTCCTCAAAACGGATCAAAGTAACTAGTAAATAATTTTGGATATTTGCAAATAAGAGCTTCAGCACCCCAAAGTAATGAAATATTCAGAGGTAATGTTTTGGAAGGACCTGATGTTTTAGTGGCCAGTAAATTGGCCTCTGATGGCAGTCGGCAGGGAAAAGATTTATCTCTGGATCAGATGAGAGCTAAAGAATTATTGTAAAATATAGAGGGTAACGTAAATAGTTGCGTAAATCCATACATCAGATTTTTTCTTTCTGTTTTGGTCCTGCTTAATTTCTTTTGCTCTGTATTATTATATAACTTCAGTTTTGTCTTTAAATAAACTGAAGTTTAGGGCATTGATTATAGGGGCAACATTTGCATTAATTGCATTATTAAAATATTTATTATGGCAGGTAACCACTACACATATTTTCAGAACAGATATAAAAGACCTGTAATCTGATTGGCCATGAGAAAATGGGGGAGGTGTTAATTGTTGCTGGCAGTAAGCTGAGCAACAAGTCATTTAATCAGAAACACACAAACACACACATACATCCACAGCTCGCCGTCAAACCTGCACATCACAGACAAGGTAAGTTTTGTCTTTTTAAAGTATCACTTCTGTTTTCTCTGGTGTACAAGCTCAAAAGGTGAAGTTTGTTCAGTGTGAATGACATAGCACTATAAGATGATAAAACAATCCAGTTGAAAAAGAATCTAATACAGATACAAATTTGGTTCAAATTTGGTTCAAATGTGTTAATCATGCGAAATCAACAGCATTTTATATTTATTTTAAGTTTGTTTGTTTTTATTCTATTGGCTTTTTATAGAGGACATTTATTTAGTTTTCATTTTATTTGTTTTTATTATTATATATTATATTACAGAAAATGTATAAGATCTATAGCACACAAAACATATATATCTTATATATCTCATATATATCATGTATGTCCTATATATCTTCAATCAGTTGACAGATGAAATCAAAAATGGATGTGAATTCGGGCTTTGACGTTTCAAATTGTGTTGAAAATAAAAGCACTCTGTAAATATTTTATATAAGCACTCTTACGTTTTATCAATATCTTGAAACAAAATGTAACAAGTTTTAAGTGTCTCTAAAACTGGACCAGACATGATTCCAGACAGACATTGTGTAAACTCTTAACACAGGCATCAGGTCACTGTGTCTTTGTGATTTGGCTTATGTTGGGTAATCCTCTTCTTTGACCTGACTTCACCTCATTAAGATGTTTTAATTGCTCTTGAGATGAAGATGTTCCTCACTTAGATTCCTCACTTACTTCCTCAGGAAATCCACTTGAGATGTTATATGTAAGACACAATGAAAGTTTTTGTAAAACCTAAATGTTGTATCTGTTTTGGCTCTGCTTAGAACATCATCCACACAGTTAACATTTTCTAGAGGATTTTGAAGACATCCATACCCAGCTAACAGGGAATGTTCTCAGAACATTGGCTAATGTTCTCTCAAAGTTCTCTTAAAGTTCTCCAAACATTATCAAATAATGTTTTTTGCAGTAGAATTACTGTTGTTAGTAGAATGTTTACCTGACGTTATATATCATATATCAAAAACATTATTTTTACATTGTTACTAAAACATTTTAAAGTTTAAATTGTGTTCTTCTAACCAAGCAATAATATTAATATAACCTTTACAAAACTGGTTGTTTTCAATATAAAAAAATTTAGTTTTCCCAGACCTCAGAAACTCCTATAAACATGTTTTACTTCATTTGCCTTGTTCTCCATTACAAGACACAATCCACAGACCTTAAAAAAGAATCACTAATGCTCAGATGAGAGGATTAGAACCTAAGCTTCTCTCTTAGAAAGATGCAGCCATGCAACAGGCTCAGTTTCTGCCCATGTGAGCTCCAGTAGCTTATGTCTCTCTCTCTCTCTCTCTCTCTCTCTCTCTCTCGCTTTCTCAGACTTCCGGCTTGACTAAATCCATGTTCAACGCAGGCTTTTTATTTTGGAGATGATTAAATGATGACTTTTATTTATAATTCAAATATAATTAGATGTTTGGGCTTTATGTCAGAATGTGCCGCGACTGTTCTTCCTTTAGGAGCCGGATTTCATATTGAACACAAGTGACAAACAAAAGTCAACTTGAAGTGTCACAAACAAACAAACAAAAAAACAATTATTTAGCTATTTAGGTTGGTCGATTGGTCGGTTAGTTAGTTACCTTTATAAGTCAGTAATTGACCTGAAAAGGCAGTTTTCTTTGTTGCATTGAGTTTATTGATTCAAAAAGAGTTCAGCACAATGATGAATATGCAATAAAGGTATAAAAAGTGTCTTATAAGATCTTACACTTGAACAAATGCAACTGTTTGATTGTCCACAGAGAGATGTCAGGACCCAGGCCTGTAGTTCTGAGTGGCCCTTCAGGAGCCGGAAAAAGCACCCTGTTAAAAAGACTGATGAAGGAATATGAAGGAGTTTTTGGATTCAGTGTCTCTCGTACGTATCAGTGTAATAAATAAACAGGCTGATCATTACACAAGTAAAGTATCCAGACCACAAGAAATCTGAATAGTTTATTGGTTTGATCTCTTCATTCTGCAGACACCACCAGAAATCCCCGACCAGGTGAAGAGAACGGAAAAGGTAGGACAGAATATCCCACCTCACAATTCTGAGGTTTTAAAGTATTTATGAGGTTCAAAATTAGAAGGTTTATGAGACTGAGTTATCAGTCAGACTTCAGACATCATTTCACACAAGTAGAAAAGACAGCAACTAAATAACATCAATAAACATAAATGCCCCACAGAATAGAAAGATAGTGAAGGAGACTGTTATAAAAATAACTGATTAAAAGAACTGGTCTGGAGAAAATGGCTTACAGTGAATTCAAGGTCTACATTTTTATCAGTACATGCATTTCCCTGGGATCGAACCAACAACCTTTGCACTACTAACGCAACACTATATGATAGTAAACAAGGACCCACACTCGTGTCCAGTTTGAATGCACCTCAGTTTAACAGTAGACTTGTTGCTTCTTACTCCCAAGTGTGTAAGTTCATCTCCAAATATTTCGCCACGTTTCAATTTCACGCGTCAATTTCTCTTTTTCTCCATGTGCCTTTGTTGTTTCCTCCGTAGGGCTGAATTGTCTCCCAATGCTTCTGGGAGCGACATTACTTCCAGTAGCAGACGTCCTTTCCTCCGACACATCTGAAGGTGTAAATTTGGTTTCCATTATTGGTCGTAATTGGTTATCTTTGATTATTCGCATATTTAATGTGATACGAGGGGGGTTACTTTCATCTCTCTCAAAACCACAACTTTGTAAACGAATTACATTTCAGGCCAAAATTGCTCAGATTGATCATTGGTTTTTTTTACGTCATGCACTTTGGAGTAAAAAGCCTTTGAAAATAGCCCCCTGCGTTCCCTGGTGGTCTTCTGTGTAACCTGCAACCCACCGGCACATCGCATCCCCCAAGCACAAATACCCCGAGACTAAACATTAGCATTACAACCTCATAAAGTGCCTTAAAATTACATTCAAATTAAAAACAAGTCTGTTGGGTCAGATAGGAAGATCCGCCAATTTTAAGTCACAACAATCATTTCAAAACTTCTGTCCAGCTAAGAATTTTAGGTTATAAGAACATTTCCTTAACGTTTGCGTTTAGTAACATTAAATACTTAAATGCAGTGTTAAAATTTTTTATTTTACATGTTCTAGGGAACAGATAGTATAGATTTCTTTGAGACTTTAAGGTGAAATAAATACAAGATGTATGTGTAACTACAACCAGCTATAATTCTTGTCATGTTTTTTTCTTTTACCTCTGACAGTTGTTATGCTAATGGATGTCTACCTTCTACCTGGGCTGATATCATAGTTGTGTTGTGTACACACATAGTTGTGTGTGTAGTTTTGTGTGTGAATTGTTTGTCTTGTGTTGTCTGCAGAACCAATAGTGTTCCGCTTCAGAACCCTCTGCTGTGCTGTGCTGGAGTTTCTTAAAGTTAGTGTCCACACAAAAATAAAAACCTGTCCTCATTTAACCAATCCATGTCTTTTGGATTATCATATTCTTCCTTACATTAAACATAAACACATTTCAGTTTGGAGCTTGCGTAGACATTAAAAGCTACTATATACTAGAGATTCTGATATAAGCTTTTGACGCCCCCTGCTGGGCAGAACAGAACTTGGTGTCGTCAGTTTTGCATAAATAAAGAAAAATGCTTTTTAATCTATTTATTTTCATCCTCATCCTAGACTATCACTTTGTAACCAGAGAGAAAATGCAGGAGGGAATCGACAAGGGTGACTTCATTGAGAACGCAGAGTTTTCTGGGAATATGTATGGGACCAGGTTAGTTTTATTTCTGATCTAAACAATAAGCTTGTGTAGTCATGTAGCTCAAGTTCATATAGAGTTAAAAGTGTGCTAAACTATTCTAATACAATTAACATTTATTTACATTTACATTACAAGATTAAGATTTCTAATTACAAAAGGTTCTTCGCCGTGCCATAGAAGAAGAATTTTTGGCTGTATGGTTCCACAAAGAACCTTT
>JAZGTK010018536.1:0-11799 GCA_036877625.1 Ambastaia sidthimunki | reverse complement strand
TCAAACCAACAATCTTAGCATTGCTAACACCATGCTCTACAAGTTCAGCTATGGAGGCACTTGAATGAGTTACATGTTACCGTTTATTCTGGCTCTGATAAGTTTAGTGTAACAAGCTAATCTGAAAGTGGTGTCACTTTTGCAAACATTTCTCTTGAGATACAATGCTTTCTTAATGCAGTAAGAAAAAAGGTGCTAATGTGTGATGTTTTAAGATGGTGACATGTTTGTTTAATGGTTTTATATATACAGTATTGTTTCACTTGCTTGCATGCAGTCAAAACGAAAGTGACCGTGCAGATCTTGCGTGTGTTTCTTTTGATCGTAATGGATCTACAGGAAAGATCAAAGTCTTCTCCTTGAATAGATACGCACGCATCTGCAGTTATATTCATTCCAGGCACTGTTATGCCAGCTGGCCTGATTTAATCTTGAAATAATAGACGTCACGCATTTGCCGACTTTGTAAATGGCTACAGAAAAAAGTGGGCATCACATACTACCACAGTGTCAGTTTCACTTTGAACACAACAAACTAACATGCACCCACACGCTTGACTTCCATTGGCTGACAACACAATCTTTATATCCTCTGACCTTGTTGGAATCAAACTCTGAGGGTAAAAACAGCTCAAGAGTTGATCAAGTTTTTACCTCTGAGACAAAGGTTATCTCCAGGACATCCGCCCCCACCTGCTGCCTTATTGCAGCAATATCCACAGAACCTTAGCAGCTGTGCTGTGTCTCCATCTATAAATAGTTTTAAAAGTCACTCTATGGCTTTCAAATACTGTGTTACAGACTGTATGAGCATTATCCTTACATTAAACACTCCTGTTGCAATGGGCTGTAATATTGGGCCCTTACAAAGGCACCACTGTTGGCCTCATTTTTAGAGTTTCTCAAGAGTGTTTGGGAAGTCTTTCTGATGGAGGTGCTGAACACTTGCTTCACTACTGTGTCACCTGTGCTTCATTGCTAATGCTAATGATAAGTACCTCTGATTTCTGAACTTCATGGTAAAATATGGTTTGCAGATGGTGTATTTTTTTATTGAACAGCTGCTTTGTGATGGCATCAGCATATGGGTCATCCCAGGTCATCCCTAAATTGTATTTCTAAAAGCCCTGACTCCATGAGCCCATGCTAAATTCTCTTCAAAGTCATAGGACTACAAACTAAATGCATCTATTTTGAGTCTGAATAAGATGTCCCACATGTAATAGGCAATGGGGCATAGTTTTCACTGAGGGGACTGAAACACAATTCAAATCATTTTTATTTTGGGGTCATTTGTATGTCAAAAGGCCTTTTGTTGTCTGAGGCATTTTATGTGCTCTTGAGGAAGGTTTTCAGTTTGGTTTAATCCCTGAAAATATCTGTGGCTTTTTGTGCAATAATAAAAGATGCAAATGTCAAGCTTTTTTATTTATTATTTAGTTTATGTGTTTACCCAGAGTGCAATGCAGCATAAGGATGATACATATTATCGCTGGTTCAAAACAGCAGCCTTTCTGCCTACTTCCTGGATAGCCAGCAGTCTTGTAAGGCAGCATTATTAAGTTCCTAACTTTTTAAAACAGCCTCGGATTAGGTGCACACCTTTGATGCCTTAAAATACTGTCTCTTTAGGCAGCTTGATAGGTTTTGCAACAGAGCTGTCTGTAGTTTAATTATCTTCACTGACTCGTGTGTGATCGTGTTCTGTCTCCTCAGAACTGTGCACTATCGATGAGCTTCTCTGCCAGGATGAAAACGCTCTGCTGAGTTTCGACGCCATCCACAGCATTCATAAAGACATGGATGATGATGCAGACGGCAGTGTGGACGTAACAGAAACAGATGGGGTGAGACCTGCAACAGTCATAAGTGGTTTTGTGGTCTGTGGTGTTGGAAGGTTAACAGTGCTATTCAGCACTTTAATCTTTCTTTGTAAGGTGCATTTGCAAACAGGAGCAGCAGGGCCGAATGCAAGTTGCTTTGGATAGAAGTCTGTTGATAGCAAGTTAAATGGTAACGTGTTACTATAAAATTAAGTTCAGTGGTAATGGTATCTTACTGTACATCATAGAAGATTGCAGTTCAGTGCAATATTTTGAAGTACAGTATTTTAAAATGTCTTAGATGAAGTTCCTGTTGGTACAGCAGGGTGCTGCCAACCCCAAGGTCATGGTTTAATTTCAAGGCACCAACAAACTGATGAAATGCATATCAAGCAATTTAAGTCACTTAAACATCCAAATAAAACATCCTATGTGTAAATCTAAGTGTGGGCAATGCGTTTGCAGAGATATCAAGCAAGTTTGTTATATGTTTTTATTCTTTCTCTATTCAAAGATATGATATAATGGTTATGTACACTTAAAACTCTCAGTAAGTGTGCAGTAATATACTATTCACTGGACCTACTGGACTTGGCAAATGTGTGAGAATCCCACAGCTGAGCATTCTGAGTAAACAGCATTAGTGCTGACTGACCGCTGCTTGACCAAGGCCATGCACAGTCCTGTAGGTGTTACCACAGTCAGTATTGATCTCTTCATTGGATTTGAACTGTTGAAACTGACAGTGTTTGCATGGGTTTCCTGAGGCTCTACAGCTGGACTGTTGGGTCCCATCAACCAGAAACAAATACTATAAGTTGTTTGTCTCTGATCAACACAGAGGTTGGCCATACAAGCCATTCTTCATGTCAGGTGTTTTATTCAACCTATTCGTGTTTGTAACTGCTGCTATGCAGTTAATAAACCACAGAGTGGGTGTGGCAATCTTTTGGTATTGTTACTATTGCTTTTCATATCTCGTCAAAACAGAAATTATTATTAATTCATTATTCATAAAAGTACTGATAGTAACATTATAGCTTTTTATTAACATTTTTCTCTGTTTATTTTGGCTGTTGCATTAGTATGTTTAAAGTTACCACCAAATTAAATTATGTAACTTAAAAGATGCTTTACAAAAAAACTCACCCTAAAATCACAAATAATCAAGTCTAGACAAGCATGTGACTCATGCACAAAATATGGATTCTTCGGTTGTAAATAAACTATGAATTGTAAAAACAATATGAACTGTAGCTTTTGTTTATGCATGACCGCCATTAAATAGCTAAACAAGTAGATCTGGATAAGTCTGAAGAGATTCTCTATGCACTAGTTCTGGTCTGAGAAACCTCTCTAAGAACCACCAAACAGAGATGTCACCAGTAATTGGTGATGTCAGAAAACTGGTCTGGCTTTCAGTTTCCTGGTTTTATTTTAGATGTTGTACCACAGGCAGTTACATACGGCAATACCGAGCACAGGTCACAGGTGAATTTGTGCCCAAAAACATTTTATTGGACTATGGCCTATAAATAGAATGGATATGAAAAAACCTTTGTCCTCCTGTTTAGAAGTTGATAAGCCTGTTTATTTTGCTATTCTAACTATGCACTAAGTTTAGTTGCGTTTTACTATTTGCATATAGCATTCGTTATCCTTGCTGTCTATGACCCAATTAGAACAGACCTGCAAACTATTTTTGGTCACTACCCACCAGTTGAAAACCACCCCACAGCTGAGATTTATTATTCACTGAGGTTTATGTTTCCTTTCACAGTTTTTAAGGGAGGACCTGAAGTACCACGACCCCAAAGGAAAACACAAGAGCTTTCACAGAGCAGATATGCGGATCACAGTGGAGGACATGTGGAACTCCTGGAAGGCCTCTGAAGGTTTTCACTGCTCCTGCTAGTTAATTGTTTCTGAAGCTCATGCTACATTGAGAAACAGTCACCATTGGACCATCATGCTAGGATCATTACAGAAAGACCATCCTTGCTTTTCAACATGGTTGTGTTTTGGATGCTGGTTCCTGACCAGGCTCCTTAACTAGTTTATCTAGCATCATCATAAACTAGCTTGGACCAGCATAGAAATTCATTCTGGTCTTAGGTGGGCTTTTCAGTAGGACATCATGAAAGGTCTTGAGAGGTCTATGATAACTTAATTCTTAGTTATTAACATAATTATTGCAGTATGTAAATAAGCACCAGGGCCTGTGGAGACAGGTACACACATGATAGAATGACAATAGAGGTGACTTTACGGTGGTGAAACTAAAAGCATTAAATTGTCATCATGTTTAATCATCTATGTAAATGTTCTCAGTGTCCTCTGGCAGCCTTAACCAAGGGTGAGATTCCTGTAGCGTCTCTCTTGCAGGCTGTTACAATCAGTGCCATGTTTTTGTAACTTAGCGGCAGGAGAGAAAAAACATGTTGACAGCTGCTATTTAACACAGCATGTTTTTAAAATGCAGTTCTGCCGCATTATCACCACATGCATTTGCAAAAAAACTGTTTACAGACAGGTTTCCCAAACACTCACTCATGTTTTTTGTTTGGAAATAAACATATAATAGTCTGCTAATAGCTCTAAACCCACGCTAGTGATTTAGCATTGCTTTTTACAATAAAAAAATTACATCACCGTTTATCTACCAGTTTAAAAGAGACTGAAAGATTTAAAGTCACCTAACAAGATGTTGTAAGCAAATTATGACAAAATAACATGTTGTTAGCATAATTCTAAATATGGCATGTAAACATAATGTCAATATTTTCACGTTTTATTTTGAATTAGTTTAATTGAATTTTAAACCGTAGCTTTAGGATCAATTAATCAGCAGTCCTATTGCACGTTTTAAATCCAAAACACAAAATGTTGAGCATATAATGAATGTCAGACATATAATGAATTTGATATATTTGTGAGTAATCTCAAGTGTATTTTGTCTACAGTGTATAACTGGACAGTAGAGGAAGTTGAGGAGTGGCTCAGCTGTGTGAAGTTGCCACAGTATGCTGATTCCTTCAAGAAAAATGGCATCAGTGGCAGGGTTCTGCCCAGGTATGTTAAGTGTCTGTTACAGGGATGTCCGGTCTTGTGATTGCTTATGTTTGAAGCTAAACTCTGCCAGGTAGTGGCCCTCTAAAACAGTATTTCCCAACCAGGTGTCTGGACTCACTAGAGGCACTTGGCAAACTAGCACAGGGGCCTCAAGATGACTTGAAATTATTTTAAATATAAGATAAAATAAGCATAAAGCTAAATGTTGTTCTGGAAAATGTTGGGCTTAAGGTAAACATTCTTAGCTTCACTGCTCTAGATTTGCATTAGACACCCTTGTTCTGTTACCTTCATCTGTATTATACACTCCTGCATTTCACCTGCTGTACTGAAATGTTTCATTGATCACAGACTCGCAGTTAAAAATGCGACCCTGCTTCTGTCTGTGCTGAAGATACCTGACCGCAGCCATGCACAGAAACTGCAGCTGAAAGCTCTGGACACAATCCTGTTCGGTCCACCAGGTGAGTTGTACTGTACACATGTGGCAGAAGATCTACTAAAAACCTGGAGAAACTGGTTTATTAGTATTCCGTATCCGAAGTACTGTTGGTAAGAACATTGTGTCTGAAAAGACAGTAAAGACAGCAGTCTTAATCCTAAAGACTGCATTTTATTTATTCCAAGAATTGTGGCTCACATAATGTCTGCATGTCATTGATAAACTGTAGGGAAACAGCTTATGGTGATGCTGAATTAGGGCACAAAGTTAAAGGAGCCATGAAATAAGCCGTATAGGAGGAAACAAGCACATAATTAATTTCTTTTGAGTTGCATGTGCCTTTAAATGCTGGTGGTGTGACACGTTGCTATGGGGTTGCTACAATGTTGTGGGTAGTTGCTAAAGTGTTAAGGGGTTGTTAGTGTTTAGCCTTCATGGCTCATGTCTCTCCTGTCACTGTTAAACTGTCTGCAGTAGAAGGTTGCTCACTAGACAACATCTGAGTATAGTGTGCCATAGTGTTGCATCACTATTGGACAGTCTGGTCAAGTGGCTCAGCATTTGACAACACATGAACAGTTGACAGCTGGCAAAGTCCTGCACCAATCAGAACGCAGTGCCAAGCAAGAGCCCTCAAGGATTATATTCAAACTACATCCTGTATAAACACTCTTTATATACATTCAGCAAGCTGTTACCTAACCACTGTGCCTTCATTGAAAAGGAAATCCAAGAAGGAAGTATCATGTGCTGGGTACAGAAATCTCCCAGGAGATTTATTCTGACTTCAGGTCAGGTGGGTGACCGTCAAGGTTGAGAGATTCAGCGCCGTCTGCGCGCAGATATTTTGGCAGCACTTCATATGCCTCCACCTGCCATTTTCCTGGGCAGGATGTGAGCAGTGAAGTCGCGGATGGAAATAGCCCTCGCTAATCCATTCATCCAAATCCTGTCATTGCTCAGCTGGTGCCACCACTGTCGCGGGGAACACCTCGCCCGGCACTCATCGGTCTCACTGCTGCACTAAAACGCCTCAAAGATACAGGCAGATGCGTGTTGTGATGAAAAAAAGTTAGTTAATTTATTCTCAAAGTCTCCATTAAAAAAAAACAACTTAAAAATGATGTAACATGGTCATAGGTTTGATTCCATGACGTACCTATAATATAGAAAGGCTGAATGCAATGTAAGTTGTTAATGTTACTAACAATATGATTGTGTAGAGTTAGGATAGCAAAATTAACTTTAACTTTGGTTAAAGATCCTTGTGGATCCACTCAAACAGCATTTTGGCGTATGTTTATCTGTTCACTTGGTAGAAGCGCTAGCTAAATTAGCCAGACGCCAAGATGGACAGGATGCGTGACATGTCCCCGTTCTGCACAACCCCAGTTTTAATAAAGTCCAGTGTTTGATTATAAGAACATTTTTGTTCATTTTGTATGATAAACAGTCTTGATTGTGCTATTGTGTTGGGTCACTTCCTGATGGCCAGTGTAAAATGACATGATTATATCACAAATGTATCCATTTCACAATTTTAAGCTGGAGCTTCTTTGAAATTTTTAATGTTTCCATGTGGATTACTGCTTGTTTGTATTACCGCTTTCTAAAAACAGTCTATGTGTGTGTGTGTTTTATATCACAGTGTAGCGCTACCCACATATATTCATTTGGAATTGCAGAGACAGGAAGACTATCAGCATAAGCAGACACTCATATGATATATTACCCCTGCCAAATAAACCTTGGCTCTTGTCCACTTACCTTCAAATGGATCTCTCCCTCTCCTCTCTCCAGCCTGTTATTTTGTTATTCCATAGAGAACCGAGTTCACGTTGCATGTCTTGTTGAATTTATTGCTCATTTTTAGTCACAGTTACTTTTAAGCAGATTTTTGAGCATTGTGATCAAAGGGTCTTCGATCCGTCAATCAAATACTTCAACTGTTTTATTTCTGTCTGATAAACAACATTAAAAACGAGACAAGAAAGGATCATACAAAAGCAGTGGGAAAAAACATTCGTTTGCTTTTGTAGGGTCAGCTGGGGTCAGTGAAGGAATGCGTGTCGTGTTTTTAAACGAACGGTCATAATTCTCATGACATCACTCTCTTTGAACTATACGACAGTGTTTTGTACATTTATTCATTTAAATGCCAACGGCATATACAGTTCTTTCTGTATATAATTAAACAGAATTATTTTATATAATTATTACAATTATTAGATAAAAAACATAAATTATGGCGTGGGAATGAAGTTGTTATAAAAACTGGCTGTTACATATTGTAATGTATAACTGTTATATAATGTGAGAAGTGTTACTCATTAGTGTCTTTCTTTTTTGCTCTTTTACCAGTGTGCAAAAACAGTCACTTGAAGGACTTGATGCTGGTGGTGTCCATCATAATTGGAGTTGGGGGCTGCTGGTTTGCCTACATCCAAACAAGAACCTCTAGGGACCACATGGGCAAGATGATGAAGGATCTGGAGGGGCTGCAGAGAGCCGAGCAGAGCCTCCTGGACCTGCAGCAGAAGTAAAGACTAAACTTACACAGACATTTTGTTGACGGATTGTATAATCCCCCAGTCAAATAAGTCTGCCATTTGTAATACCTAAAGCTCTAAAGAACTGCTGTGTGTTGCTGTGATTTGCAGGGGACTTGAATCACTTTGGGGTCCTAAGTGGACCCATTTGACCAGGGGAATCAGTTTTTCATGACACATGTTTACAGTAAATAGCTTTTAGCAAGCAAACAGCTCAGAAGGTTTGTTACTTGAGCTGTGAATTTAATGAAATCATAATCTTGAGGCTTTAGGTGTGCGGAGGAACTTCTAGTTATGCGTTCACAAAGTTGTGTGTGGATTTTGCAGAATTCCTCTCCATTGTAAACAAGACATAATCAATAGTTACATAATCCAAACAAAAGTAACAGAGTTCACTTTTTAGCTCAAGACATCAGATTGGATATAATGGAGGGAGCTGGTAAGTGATTCTAACAAAAAACTGTAATGTTTAGGGGTTATGATTATACTTTAGAAACAGTGTGATAGTTGCATATTTTAAACAGTTATGTTATTCACTGCAGACCGTTGGCCTGCTAATCTTTTATAATAAGTGTGCTTATTGTAAACACTCCCTATTCGTTTATACACGCTGAGGGATGAATGTGAATTATAGCTTAAGGTAATCCAGCATGCCACACATGTAGCACATAGACGTCAAGTTAAAAATGACTCGGTATATTAATTTAAGTAATGTTAGGTAAGCAAGGTAACTAAATGTGTTCCTGTAGCCCAATTGGTAGAGCATTGGGTTAGCTGCGCAAAAGGCTGTGGGTTCGATTCCCAGTGATTGTGTACTGATGTTAATGTACAATACTTTGCATAAAAGCATCTGTCGAATGTAAATATTAGCTCAATATTAGTTGCGATCAACTTAAAAGCGAGCAAAGGATTTTGTCATGTGCTATTATTTGTTGTAACACTTTTGTCCAAGATTTTGTGCAGATTTAACACTACAAAACTGTGCAAAAAACAGTTGCCTAGACAAAATAATGGACATGTATATTCATCTGACCTCCAGCCCTTCAGTCACTCTTTACTCTCAAGCAGACAGGTAGACAGTAGATGCGCACTTAATTCAAAGCAGCTTTAAATAGAACTCGCAAAAGTTCTTATTTTGTGGAAGGAGGAATTTGTCTGTCTGGTGAAAGTGTGTTAATTTCTTGCTATCTTTGTCTGCTCAGGTCAAAAGACTCTGTTGGGTTGATGCAAGCGTCCCCTAAAAGTCCTTAAATGGCAAAAGGACACGCAGTGCTGCGCTCAGTGTTTCAGACAGTCGCGCTATCACGCCGCACGCTTCCTTCAGCTGCAGCCCTAACCAGTGAAGAAGAACAGAGCGTCTTTTTGCAGAGGTCGTGGGTTTTAGAGAATCACATGATTCATGATTTCTGTACGGTGCATTAATTTAAAGCAATGACCTTATAAGGAAAAAGATGTAGAATGGAGATCTGTATTAGTTTGTTCAATGAAAGCTGTGGCTGAGGAATGTTTGTTGAGTGTAATGTGATTATGTCATTGTGTAAGAATGGCTGGATGTATGAGACGTCTGTGTGTCTGTCTGTCTGTCCTTCACACTAAATCCCATTTGGAACAGAGAGCTGGACACCTGGTTTCCACTTTGATCCGTGTTGTGTCGTTCCTGCGTGATGCAAGCGTCGGTTCTGTTGCAATCGTCTTTCTGACTCTTCTTTCTCTTTTTTTGCTGTTCTTCAGCCTCCTTGTGTCTCCATTTCTTGTAGTATCTCCCCCTCCCCGTCGAGTGAGTGTAAAGTTTAGCCTTGGTCGGTGTCATATCAACGTCAGTTTGATTTATACCTCACTTCCTGTTTCTCTTGCGACTACGTCAGAATGCTGAAAGGCTCTTCTGTGCATCGAACAGCCCTCTGCACTTGTTTTGGTCTCTCTCTTTCATTTGCTTTCTTTTTGTGAGAGGACAAAAATGCATAAACAAGCTGCCAAGGGAAGATTACTGTTTGATAAGATCAAAGATATGCCAGACAAAACTGCTTTCCCCTATTGTAATTTGAATAAAAGAAAGGTTGTAATCTCTTGATAACGTGGGACTTAGACGTACATTATTTTAGCATCACAAACACAAATAACGTTCTATATTCCGGAATCTCTAAATAGTATTTCAACGTAAAGCTGGGGGGATGAATTTCCCCGGAAGGCTTTCAGGAAGTTTCACCAGAGAATTACCACATCGAACAGGCCACATCTTGTTCAGCTGTCTTTTCACAAAGAAGGAAGAGGTGTGGTGGAGTATTGCAGAGCCAGTTCCCCAATTGTTTCTGAAAAGCTCTCCGGAGCGCCTCCTGGTGGTGAATGAGGGAATAACACGAAGTCTTGCTTAACTAGGACTCCAGAACGTTACTGTGCGGTCAGTGGAGGTTCAGCTTGAGACTGATAATGTCTTTGCGTTCAGGCTGCAGATCGCACAAGAGGAGCACCGGACGGTGGAGTCAGAGAAGGTCAACCTGGAGCAGAAGTTACGAGACGAGATAGACACGGCCAAGCATGAGGCGCAGAGACTACGAGAACTGCGTGAGGGCACCGAGAACGAGCTGAGCAGACAGAAATACGCAGAGGAAGAGCTGGAACAGGTATCAGTGTCTCTCCATTCACCTGGTTTAAGAACTGTTTACAGGTTAAAGGTTATCTTGGTTGTTTCATCAAAATGAAAAAAAATACAAGTTTTGTATTGTAGTGTTTTAATGTAAACTAGGGGATCTGTATTTATTATAAAACATGAATTGTACAAAAAAAATTCAAAGTTGCAATCTTGGATATAAATGTACAAAAATTAGTTATAAAATCAGCTAACATGTAATCATATGCAAAATAATGGCACGGTCCTTCTGAAGCACACGCTCATGTATTTTCGAGAACCTCATTGTCTCCTGTAGAATCAGCTTACAGATGTTTCATTACCATGGAAACCCCTGAAGTGATGCTGAGGAAGGTAATGCACAATTAGCCCAAAACACTTAGTGTCTGTGTGTGTTTTAGGTGCGCATGGCTCTAAAGAATGCAGAGAGGGAGCTGGAGTCCAGGAGCGGCTGGTGTCCTCCTGAAGCTCTTCAGAAATGGCTGCAGCTCACTCATGAAGTGGAGGTGCAATACTACAACATCAAGAAACAGAGCGCAGAGAGACAGCTGATGGTGGCTAAAGAAGGAGTAAGACGTTCACATGCTCGTTGATTCCAAGTTTTAACTGCATATTAAATCTTGCCTTGACTATTATTTGTGTAAGGATTGCTGTTAACTGTCACATGCGGTTGTGTTTGCCTTTAAACAGGCAGAAAAGATCAAGAAGAAGAGAGGAACGCTCTTTGGAACGTTCCATGTGGCTCACAGCTCCTCATTGGACGATGTTGATCACAAGATCCTGTCAGCTAAGTGAGTTTTTAGCACTGGTTTTCACACATAAACACTTTTCTTTAAACATTTATGTACCTTCTAGTTTTGCATAGGAAAGATACAAATTTGGCCCACCTAAGTTATTCTGGACTTGAAACACGCACATGCAGATAATGCGTCTGACCCATTACATATCCTCCAGCCTTTATCTAATTTTTCACAGTTGATAAAATGGTGTTTTAACCAAACTAGTCTGTCTCTCTCTATCTTTCATTTTCCACAGACAAGCTCTGGGTGAGGTGACCGCTGCCCTCAGAGAGAAACTTCATCGCTGGCAACAAATTGAGATTCTGACGGGTTTTAGTATCGTTAATAATCCTGGAATTTCGTGTCTCGCCACGGCTCTTAACCTGGATCCTGCCTTCCTGGGCATCCGTCCTGCCCCACCTCAGCATCTGCTCCTCTCTGATGACCTAGACGATATGGATGAAGATATACTTTCTCCAGGAACCCTTCAATGTAAGTTTATTATCCA
>JAZGTK010018535.1:0-11800 GCA_036877625.1 Ambastaia sidthimunki | reverse complement strand
ACGTGTCTGTGCTCTCATGTATGTCCTTTAATCCCACGAAAGTCTTTGAAATGGAACATGTTTCCATTGTGAACATTGTCTCAGAAGTGTTTCAGAGGAAATGCTGGAAAAGAGCGTCTCTAATCTCGCTCTGAATTGACTGCCTGCAGACAAGAGACCCCAGAGAGTGAAGACACTTCTCTCGCATCACCACCTCTCATTTCCCTCTCCACACATTAACTAGTTCTCAGACTGACACCTTATAGCTGCACAGAAGACCCTCACTGAGACCTTCCTGGGAAGAGAGAACCTTGACAGAGCAGACGTCCTTTCAGAAGATACTTGTATTGATGGGCTTGCTGAGATCTGGAATTGACATTGGTGTACTGTGTGTGTGTGTGTGTGTGTGTGCGCTTGTGTGTGAACGATGACAACAATTCGCATTTGTATCGCTTCAGTCGAGCGTAACTTCTCAAATCTCCAGAGGATATTCTTTTCCACCTACTTTGGGGGAGTTTATATAAAGAAAAAACAAAAAATGGGGGAAAATTAATATGGGAAAGCACGGAAAAAACACACAAACACCAGTAGACCCTTGGGGTCCCACGGTCGCAGACCACCTGATGGTGGTTTTCACTGCTGTTGTGTCAGATATAATAAATGTTAAAGAGAGCCACAAGCACATGATAAATCTGTCTTTTAAAAAAATGGAAGCCCAGCAAATGTATCTTTAGTCCTGTTATACACAGACTGCAGAGCTGGAACAGTATTGACTATGTTTGCTTGCATTGTAGAGTTCTTATTGGCACTTGAGGTTTAGTGTTATTGCTTGACTTATCAAGCATGAAGTACCGCTCGATGTGATACTTATGCAATAGAGGCACTTTGCTGTAAGTTAAAATGTTTGAGTGAATTAAGAGTCCTGCTGTAACCCTATTGCGTTTATTCTCATTTTCCTCTTCATTATTTTGTGCCCTAAAACAGTTTGGGTGTCAGAGATTATAAATCACAGAAAGATCCTTGGTAGGATCTTGGTAGTTTTTTCTTTGATTTGCATACATTTTGGTGTGTTATCCTCAGTACTAGAGGGAACCATTGTTAAAAAAATCCATCAAATTTACCACCAAACCACTATCACAGCAACAGCCTGATCTGTTTGTTCAAATGTGAAAATGTTGGTCATTATTTTCACACGTGCCTGGATCCAAATGATTGATGCTTGCAGCTCTATTTTGTATTTAGTTTGCCATCCTTTTCAGTTAAAAAGCAGAAAACAAAAACACACAAGCAACACCTTTGAACTAAAAAATGGTGGCTCCAAAGTCCAATATCCAGATTTAAAATCCAGAATTCTGTTTTAAGAATTAGGAGGATTATCTATAATACCATCACTAACCTCTTACTGATGCTCTCTGAGGACAGTGCTTGTTATCTTCTGACTGTGCAATTCAATGGGATTGTGTGACTGCTGGTGCAACTCTCTCCCTATGAGAACAGACTGAGAAGGCATAAAGAGGGAAACACACTTAAAGGCACATTCCACAGTCCCAGGGGTTTGAAATAGTAAATGAAAAACAGTAGGAGAGAGAGACACAAAGATAGCTAAGAATCTGGACTGCAGGAATTGTGGGATGCTCAGCAGAATTAATTTTAGGCCTTTCTGGCAAACAAACCTCTTTCCCGTTACGATTTTTGTTCAGTTACTTGGAGAGTAAAATCCATTTCATCAGCTAAACAGCCCAAACCACAATGCCATTTTCAAAAATAAAAAAAAAAATTCTTAAAACTGTAATCGCTATTTCTGTGTTGCAAATCTGTTAAAACTTCTTTTCAAAACTCTGTACACTGATTCATGGTTTTACACCATAGCCACAGATTAGTTTATTTGTGTAAGAGGTCATTTTTAATTGTTGCTCAGGTTGAAGAGTCCTCTGTGCTGGCTATCCCATCATGCCCCACTGTGAGGATTAGTGAAGCACAGCTGTGCTTTCAGAGAGGATGCTGAAATGTCCTTCCAAATTCTTCAACTTGGCAAAGTGGAAGGAGGAAAAAAAAAAGGGATGAATAAAATGAGTAAACATGAGAAAGGATTAGAGGATGGAATGAGGGGTGGGGGTGTAATACAATAAAGATTAGAAGGAACTGCCAGGAAGCTAAATGGCATTTGACCTTGTACAATAAAGGCCATTATCAATAAGATTTGTGATTAGAAGCTATCTAGCTCGACTAAAGAAAAGTGAATTCGAATGCAGATCAATACAGACACATTCATTGACACAAACTTTGCTTCCTTGTAGAAATGCAGGCCAAATTCAATAGAGAATAAACAGAGTACTTAATATTTATGTATGCGTTTATAATACATCTTGCATTACCTAAAGAACCATTAGTTTTAATGAGTTCACTTATTGGTTGGTAAACTCAATTGAAAATAAATTGTCAGATAAACAGACAAATTTCTAGAATATATGTTTCATTTATTTCAATACGAGCTTACAAAGACTAATTGGAACCTTATTGACCTGATTCTACCCAGGCCTGTAATGTTGCTTAATCTGGCAGTTGAGCTCTTATTGGGGTTGAGGAAAGAGGATTTTACAAGGGAACATCCATTGAAATGAAAGCACTGCTTGTGTTGATTGCTGAATTAAAAGATGCTGTGGGATTTACTAAAACATTACATCATCACAGCCAAACAAAGAACGATCCCAATTCATTTTTGATTTGTATGTGTCCTGAATATTTCAGAATATTTATTTATTAAAGATTTGTTTTATATTCTAAAAATATGTTCAGTTACATTGAAAATTTTTTAACATTGTGCTTGTGCCACAGCACAATGTTGGCAGAAAAAAAGACTTCAATATTTTAGCTACATGATGAGATGACTGTACTGCTCACATGTCACAAGAAAGCATGTCAAAATTCCTGGCAGGTGAAAGAGGAAAAACAGGAGATTATCTCTTTCTCATTTCCCCGGTTATTTTTGAAGATATTATACAGAAACATTATGTGTCACTGTCTGAACATGGATACTGTACACTGAATTGGCAGGACTGATATCTCGTCAAACATGAAAACATTAAAAATCCTTTTTAATATTTTTAATGTGACGTGTTACCTAAAGATATTAAGTCACAAAATGGAAATGGCTAGAACAGGAAAATGTGAATGCAGAAATGATTCATTATATAACACCTTCATTATATAACAGTAAACGTTTGTTATCTGGATCAAACTCATGTTTTTAGATTTGCATTTAGATTAAAGTGAAAATAGTTCTTTAGTGAGTCAATATCTGCTGGGTTCTAAGTTATTTAGCTGTAATCCTCTCTAAATCTGCACAGATACATAATTACCATATAGAAGGAGAATGTAATGAAAAATAAACAATTGAAAAGATCATTTTATGCACCTCAAAAACAAAGATAAATTTTGTACATTTCTGTCATTCAGCCCCAGACTTACAATTTTGAGTTAACATATGTTAAGATAGTTAACATATATTACTTATTACTCCACATTTCTGGCAATAATTATAGTAATTTGATGCATTACAAATAAAACCTGCACAGCAGAACTGAATATTTTAGAATGTGTGCAAAACAGCCTCAATTTTCACTCTGATTTGGCTGTAAAATTCATGAAAATGCTCTACCGGACGTACTGCAAATCGTTTGCTGTTCTGCAAGAGACATTAACAGGAACTTTTTTTGGTTCTTAAAGTTCAGCCTGTCAAGCATCCAGAGATTTGTGTCTATGAGAATAATACCAACCTCATTTTTAGCCAAAAACACAAATGTCAGGGAAGTCGAAGTGTCTAAAACATAAGAGTATAATCTTCTTCACAGAGAAACATTACAGAATAAAGCATGTAAGATAACTCATTGCTCATTGCATGTAAGATGAGATCATTGCTCACCTGTCACATTCACTTGAATCATTTACATAGAATAAAACCCTGAAGCAATTTAAAGCAACAAATTATAAAATATAGAGGGATTTGCTCCTATAATTATTCCATTTTGGTATCAATATGTCATGCTTAAGACCCATAAAAAGAGGCTTGTGTGTGTGTGTGTGTGTCTGTGCTTGTTTGTGTGCGTTCATAAGATGTAAACACGTCTCTGTTATCCTGCTGTGCTGCTAATATCTGAAGTGACACAGAGCAGCTTTCCAGGACTCAGCAGGGGTGGGAAAAATGTTCATACCATGTAGAGAGGAAAGCTTGTTTGATCTAAATATTCTCTGTCCACTGTGTGGTCTATTGACATGAGAGAGAGCAAATAAGATAGATCAGGAATGTCAGGTTGAACTCAGAAATGCATTGGGGAAAACCTGTATAATGTTTCAGGTTAAAAGATTACACAATTTTTTCATGTGGTTCCTACAATCCAAATGGCAAAAGGCCATTGTGCTAGAACAGATGTAGTGGAATGTGCCAACAATCTCAGTCACCTTTATAAAACTGACATTGTTTTTCATCTACTGTATGAGACAGCCACAGTAATTGACTGCCAGGCTGTTTCACATTCAGGTTTGATGCCTGTGGAATGTCACACACTTAAAGGGCCAGCAGGCTATTCGTCAACCTTGACCGATTCAGTGTGCACAGCCAAGATGACAGAAGAGAGCTAAAAGTTAGAAAATAACTAAATTATGTCTTTCATTTCTGTTTCTTTGGAGATATGTTGACCAGATCCTGTAATGACTTTGATAAAACAAGATGACAAAGGTATTGACAACAAAGCCATTTTATCCAGACAACTAGTAAATGGTTTCCAAGCACAATAAAGCTTGTTACCCTGATTGATGTTTATAGCACTTATCTGCTGGAAACACTGACTTGTGAACAAATGATAAAATGATGGATGGGTTTATAGTGGTTTTGCTGGCAAGTCTAACAATTTGGTGGGACATAATGAGCACAATCTTGAACCTAAAATGTCTGAGAAGTCTTGATGGTTTGGGGATTGTTTGGGGGGTAATTGAGATCTGTATGATAACAAAAGCCTACCTTTGCTGCTTCATAGAGAAAAGTTAAAAAGAAAATTAGGAAAGTAAGAAAAGTTACTGAACGCTAATACATTTACTTTATTTATTATTATTGATGCATCATTGCAATTATTACAGCTTGTGTTACCATATTAAATACTGGGAGGTACCATTTTACACTACTCACACGTTGCCAATGTGACAATCTGCAAGTCAAGTCTTGTCTGCTTTGGAACATACTTAAAACAAAATTGCCCACGAAGACAGGAAGAAACCATCTGACTGACATTGAAAGCAACCAATCAGAGTTAAATCACAGCTAAAGTGCAGCAATCCCAGCCAATAATTTTCTGTAAACAAATAGTTATATTCTGTTTGAATACTGTGCTGCATGTGGCTGAAACAATAATTTTACAGATGTGAATTAGCTTTGTAACTGTATGGGTGTCTTAGCGCTGCTTTATCACCAATGTTGAGGAGATTCTCAGTGAGGTTGTCACAGCATTGGGAATGTCGAGTCTATCAATCGTCCATAACTCATTCCAACAGCAATGACATGCCTCTGCCCCAAGACAATATATCTTCAAGCCATCACACCAGGTGGTGGAATAACAGAGGTTTGTAATGATGGTGGAAATAGACTGACATACGTTTTGATGACTCATTACAATTTATATCATAAATTGTAATGAGTACAGTCATTGTAACTGTCATAGTTTGGCAGCTCTTTCCCTCTGTTTCTCTCTTTTGTGTGCAAACAATCTTTCAGAAAATATCCTGCAGAAACTTAGCTAAAGATCACATGTTCTTCACATGTGTGATATTACATGTTCAGTGGAATCAGAATGGCTGGATTTTTGTTGCTGTGGTAAATATTTCATACTTCAGAAAGCTTTCTCCATTTCTCTCATATCTCTTCAAGACGTTTGATGGTCTTGTGCTGATTGTGGAGATTGACCTGTGCAGTGAATTTTCATCTTGTCATTGGCTCATATCAGAATGGAGGTCACGGCAGATTTATTCTCTCCACAGAATAAAGAAATTCACTCTATTTTGATTCTTTTTTTACCCTATTTAATAAACATCAAAATATAATTGACAAAAGTATATAAAATTAAACTATTTATAATATAACCTACTTATAAAATAAGCGTATATTTCCCATAAGTTGAAGAATTATTATTTTTTTAATTTTGCAAACTTTGGGATGCTGCTAAATATTGCACTTTTGAATAAGTAATTAAAATAATTATAAATATTTGTTTACTAGAAAAACACCTTCCGTTTTACGTTCCCTTCACGCCAGTGTGCTTTTCTGAGCATTATTACAGAAAATTAGAGAAGGAAGCGATCCATTTATAAATTAGATTGAAATGCCTTTATTTTGATGAACAAATAATCGCATATCTCACTTGTATTTCTAAGTCAAACTTTGTACTTCACACCTTTCAGATGATTTGACTCATGAACGCTCAGATAATTGTCAAATTCTCCAGCACGATCCCAAAGTTACAATAATGAACACCATCCTGAATAATTTGACATCATTTAGAGAAATGTGTGATTCATTTCTCTTCATCTTTCTGGTGCATTTCTCATTCAGTGAAATTAGAAAGAAATGGTACTGTATTCAAATGATATGAGCTCTATCCTTTAGACTTGCTACAATTACATTTTATACGGTGAGAGATACTGATGTCTGGCAGTATACTTTCTTCCATATTGCGGTGATATAATGGGTGGAAGGGCAACTGTTTTAACTTTGAGTCTGTCAGTTTGGAGCAGGAGGCAGAGATAAAGGGCGGGATAGAGGACCTTAGAAAAATTTCTGAAAAGTTTGAAACTGGGGCAGTAAAGTGTAATGACTCTCTGATTCTTTTAGCCTTTGAAAAAGGGGCCAATAGTTTTCTTATTTGTGACATATCAGCACTAGCAGTATAAGCTGTGCAGTATATGATAGCAGTAGCCTACAAAATATTTACTTTTGTACAATATTATATTGTGAATTAGATACTTCACCAGGATGTCATAAAGCATAAAACTTAACATGCAAGAATTAATAAAAACATTTAGGTTTTTTAGTAATTAGTAATATTAGTAATTTTTTAATTAGTAATAAATGTTTCATTCTGTACAGTATCATTTACACACTTTACACTCAGAATGTTTGTTTTACATCTTGCTATACCATAGATGGTACAAACAGTAAAGACATATGAAACAGCATAGATATATGGCATGTTTAACACATCAAAACTTGCTTTAAACCAGACAGTATTTTAGTAAAAACTCTGTACAGATCAGTTTTTGCATATAAAGTAAGATCAGTAGATGGTAAATAAGGCAACAGCTCTGTGTTGTGTGCAGTCTGTTATGCAGTACAGTATGCAGAATTGGGTGTTCTGTAATGTGAAGAAGATGTGGTGTTGAGATGGTGAGCAGATGATCCACTTAACACCGATTGATGTTTGTTTCAAGGACCTTTTCCAACATCTGTGCTCCGTCTTAAAGGGATGCAAACGAGTTTTTGCAGCACACACCAGGTCAGACTTACCAAAGCATGCAGTGTTTCAAAATATGTCTCCTAAGGGACTGAGATGTTATCAGCGGTAGATGCTCTTTCATATACACAAACCCGATTGCTGTGTTTTATCATTAGGCTGATAGCCTGAGCCTGCTGTTCTCAGTATATACAGTCACAGAGAGAGTTTTAACAGCTATTTGTATAAAGTTAAAATGTATTTATGTTCGTTAAGAGAGAACAGAACAGACAAATGAAGAAATTAATACTCTCACTGTTTCTGTTCTTGCAAAAGATAAATTGTTTTGGCAACAGTCTAGAATCTAGACTCTAGATGGTACCATCATTATCTCTGGCTGTTTTAAACTCCTGGTATGTTCTGTTTTACACTAGTGAAGAATACATTAGCAAACAGGGCCATAAAAGTGCTTTACTGTGGAACTAGGCAATCAAAATACAAAAACGGGGACAAATTGCCTCTCTCTTGAAACCAAACAGACAGCCACTCCTCACAGCTGGATTTACCTCAGATATGTAAGCACCCTCATCTGTAATTCCCTGCAGCAAGCTTGTATGCCTTCAGCATGCCTGACTACCTTCCTAAGAGGGCCATGCCCCTGGGTTTAAACTCTCTCTCCAGATACGGCTCTTACACTGTACATTTTAACATTCTGCCATTTTCTCCCACATAAAACTATGACACGGTTGTCATCTTTGTTATCGATTTGTGTTATGCGAATCCTTTACTGTATTATACTGTAAGATTAGAGTCTTCCTGCAGCCCTCTTTCTGATTCTACATGTAACTGTCAAAGGTCCCATTCTGTTTGACCTCATATTAGCCCCATATGAAGACAAAATCACCATTTGATCATGTTCTACAACTTTAATTGATTGATTAAGTGATGTCTCATGTGGCATTATAATTGTATTGACTTCTGCCGGTTTAGAATGTACCGCAGCCTGCTGCGATGCAAAATTGTGCCTTTTGATTGTACTGTATTAAAATGTGTGTAGTTTAATGAGCCAGATTGGAATGATGGCAGGATCTCTTGGGTTTAATACAGAGTCTTGCATTAATCAAAATTCAACCTGTCTCTGAGAACACAGGGAAGTTCATTCATGGGCCAATTACACAGACCCTTAGAGGAAACTAGGAAAGAGAGCGTTACACAGGTGCTGGTTGTATTGCTGGAAGAGCAAAAGAAGGTGTTTCTTTAGCTATGCACGCATGAGCACTTTTGCTCCTGTGGACTTTTGCGTTTTTCTGTCATGAACATTTTCACATTTGTCTTGTGTTTAATAATGGCATTCTGTAATGAAAATGACATTTTACAACTTCTGAATGAAATGCTGGGTGCCTTTGTCTTGCTAAAGCTAATTTCACAGCAAGAATACAAACTTAATGATATTGTCACACGTTCAACATTACAATTGCAGCGTGTCTAGAAACTATCCAGAGTAAAAAAGTTACTTCCACGCAATAAATGTTTTATACTTTAGTGATTGTTTAGATTAGCACAGTTTAAAAATGTTATAGTTAATGTTTTTATGAGTTTACATTTTATGATTGAAAGTCATGGTCTGAGACCAAGAGTAAACCATAACATTTTGCATAAAAGGCATTTGAAAAGTAGCCATAATAAACGATAAAGAGTAAAAGGCAGTTTTAATGTGATCTTTATGTAACAAACGAAAAAGTTAAAAGCTGTTTGTTTTAATAAAACTCAGGACTCTCTACAGGTGGAGAAGCCCAGTAATTAAATAAAAAGGTTTGTTAGATGTTAGTGCTTATGTAACACATTTTCACATGCTACATAAATGAAGTTCTGTTAATTCATATTCACACCTGTGCTAAAACTCACTGCTTTCAACCTGTAAAAACCTCTGCAGAGAACGTCTATATGGAATAAACACAACTCTCACACACCTGCTTTCTAGCAAAACAGCTCAGATTATGTCAAACAACAGCACACATTAAAACACCTGATCTAATTTCACACAGACGAGTCCTGTAATCACCAGTGTGGTTTCTTTTGTGTAACTGGTCTATAGAGAAACCATCTGTCTGAACATGAGCAGTGGAGTTTATAACTGTCTGACACAAAGGATTTAGATCTTTCTTTAAGTAAAGTGAGAATAATGATTTTGTTAAACATCTTTGCTTTTCTGAACACAAACCCTTAAAACAGACCGCAGTGAACTGAAACTAGGATCACATCAGATACTTACTGTTTTATAGATATTTATCCATCCAACCATCCATCCATGCTGGAATTAATATATAAATATGGTACAAATCTGATAAATATTTAAGCATAAAATATAATTGGTTTCCCATTGTACTTTAATACAGTAATGTCCTCACTCTCTGCACAAATAAACAGAACTGTGCAATTAACTAACGTGAATATTATTTAATAAAATGCTTTGTAATTAATTTTCGTTGCAGTTATTCATTCTGGTTATATCTGGCTTTTATGAAACATTTCAATTGCATAACATAATTGAACTTCAGCGTCACCCCTACACTGCAAAGCTATTACACAAGAGGACAACAGTTATGCTCTCCATCGAGGATATATTACTGTAAGACCGTCTCACACAGTATAAGTGAATCTGGCTCAGGTGTGAATATGAATTGAATCTAAATGAACCGCATTCGTGTAGCGCTTTAAGCTGATATAAATGCATAGGCGTTTACTGTATATGGGACACGAGATAATGAACCCTGCCCTTGAAAATTTACTCTCCATTTTTTATCGACTCAAACTCTCATACACTGGCTGGTAATTAGATTTTTTTCTGGCATTGGGCGTGAAGTGTTTGATGAAGAAATGAGCTACAAGATGAAGTGTTGCTCTGAAGAAGGCCGGCACCTCTGCTTTAACCACAAAGATGTGATTTACTTACTGTGCCACGCGTGCTGTTAACGGCTGGAGGGCACATATAGTCAAATGTCAATCTATTGCTCTCATTTTCAACCTGTCAACCAAAAGTTTCTTCAGATACTTTAGTATAACAGAAAGTGTATGTACTCAGAAAACAAATAGGTAATGATAGTTGCTTTAACATTTGCTCCAATAAGTAATGCATGTTCATTTAATTTTTATTTTGAAACAAATACAGCAGTAAACCTTTCCTGGTCTATGTTGAATGAAGTTTTTAAAGTATTTTAAAGAGCATAGCAATACTCATCTGACTTTTTATAATGGCTAATGCATTAATATAATTTACATTCTAAAGCAACATTTTCCAACTTTCTTCAAATACTATAGTGGACTTATACTGGTTGCTGTATTGGATTGTATCTACACGCACACAACTTTTTCTCTTTTGAAGTAACCTTTTGTGACACCTCTGTGTTTGTAGCAGCTCATTGTGTCCCAAGACTCTTACTTCAGTGATCCTTTGCTTTACTGTGGGCAAAGTTTTCAGGTCTCACAGCTGAAGAACCCTCAGATACAGAGATCTTCTAAAAAATGGACAGGGTGAACAGTATGTCAACATACTGGATAAAACACCTTCACCACCAAGCCATCAAATATTGCCGCATGGGCAGGAGTGTCACACCCTCACTGTGTACTTTCGATGCCCTCTGTTAGCAAAATTAGTATTTTCATTAATTTAATTAAAAAAAACATTTAGTTTTTGCTAGGAAGCATGTCTTCAAATTGGTAGTTCTATATACTTCCATCATATATGAATTATAACTTTCAACTTGAACTCAGCAACATTAATCAGTCTGCAGTGGTAGTTGTCTGCAGTGGTAAATGTCATATTTTGTAAGAGTTTGCTTTTTGGATGGCCGGTTATAACATAAACCTCATCAACATCAACTGTCATCAAAAATATCCAGCAGTCACTATTAAAATCTATTTCATGCTGCAACCACTACATTGTGTTGTTTTAATCTTAATTTTAATTTGTCCCTGATAAAACATGACACAATGTACAGAACTCACCAGTTTAAAACTGACCATAAAACTTTGAACTAATTAATGTTGCTGAGTTCAGTTTGAAAATAACACCCTGGAGTACCATCAGCCCTATTGATGCGTAATCGATATAAAATACAGTTTCATTTAGAGGCCCAGAACATCTGGAATTACTCAGAGTATTGACAGTAACGGTTTCTCAACCAATAGGGTTACAGGCCTTGTGGTTATAATAATGCTAAAGGGGCACCTTTGGCGTCTACATGGGGTAATGCACCAGATTTCTGTCCAATCAGCAGTGTCTGAAGTTCCAGAACTAGTTGAATAAAAATCAATAGACTATAGTATTTTTATCCTTGAGGGACGTT